>PJEM01017990.1:0-20101 GCA_004023845.1 Helogale parvula
CCCCCCCCCCCCCCCCTATGCTCTGTCTCTCTCTGTATCAAAAATAAATAAAACATTTAAAAAAAAAAACAGACCCCAATGGGGCCGGTTGCCTGGGGCTGTGGGCAGGGCAGGGGAGTGGGGATCCAGCCGTGACCACAGGGTTTGGCGGCTGAGCCCCAAGACTCGGTGCACAGTCAGAGCCAAGCCTCAGTGTGAGGCGACGGGGGCCACAGAAGGACGTGAGCCACGCGGGAGTGGGGCAGACTCGTGTCCCTCTCGCTGACACAGTGTGCAGTCTGGTCCTTGGACTGTGGCGTCCCAGGATGGGGGCA
Organism: Helogale parvula; assembly: GCA_004023845.1. Classification (NCBI taxonomy): domain Eukaryota; kingdom Metazoa; phylum Chordata; class Mammalia; order Carnivora; family Herpestidae; genus Helogale; species Helogale parvula. The sequence goes on from PJEM01017990.1 coordinate 315, forward strand.
GGGAGGACCCACGGAGGCCGCTGGGCCCCCTGCAGTGACAGAGGTGGCGGGCTCCTCCCCGGCTCCCTGGCCTCAACTCTGGGACCCCGATGCCTTCGCACACCGAGGCTGGAGTGGTCCTTACAACCGTGGAGACAGGGCAAGAGGGCACAAAGAGGACTTCGGAGCAGTGCGGACCGTGTGTCCAGGGAAACCCTCCTGCACCGGAACCCCTCAAACCATTGGAATGAACGGCTGAGCTGGTGGGAAAATAAGAGAAAGGCTCTAAGGTCAGAAACAACGAGGGTCCTTGAGTCCAGAGGAGTGAGGCGGCTGCTGAGTTAGCTCCCGCCCCAGGGGGCAGGAGCCCAGGGGGCCCTCCTCCTCGGACGCCCTCTCCCTGTACCTCTCCGACGCCACCCCAGGGAGCCAGGAGGTGAGGCCTCGGCCCCCACATAAAGCCAGCACTCTTGAAGGACAATGCTGTCAGTAAGTGTAGTTCGCACAGTGCCGGCCCCCCAAGATGGCCACCCCTATGGATATGTTACCTTACATCGCAAAAAGGACATCGCAGGTGTGATTAAGTCAAGGATCTTGAGGGGCGCCTGGGGGGCTCAGTCGGTTAAGTGTCCAACTTTGGCTTAGGTCATAATCTCATGGTTCATGGGTTTGAGCCCCGCGTCGGGCTCTGTGCTGACAGCTCGGAGCCTGGAGCCTGCTTTGGATTCTGTGTCTCCCTCTCTCTTTGCCCCTCCCCACTCATGCTCTCTCTCTGTCTCAAAAATAAAATAAAACATTAAAAAAAAACCACTAAATTTGTGGAAACTTGACACAACAGCAGCAGAAAACTACTACAACTGGTGACTAAGAGGTGAGCATATTTGCTTATTTTGACCTTGGACCTGGGTTGAAGTCGGGGAATAAAAGGGACATTTCGCCCTCGAGAATTTAGAGCCGCAAGCTGAAATTTTTAGTTTAAAGGATCTAGGCATAGCAATCCCTATCAAAATAACACCAAAAATACCACCAGCATCTTGCACAGACTAGAACAAACAATCCTAAAATTTGTATGGAACCAGAAAAGACCCGAATAGTGAAAGCAATCCTGAAAAGGAAAACCAAAGCTGGAGGCATCACAATCCCGGGCTTCAAGCTGTATTACACAGCTGTCATCATCAGGACAGTATGGATCTGGCACAGAAACGGACACTCAGATCAATGGAACAGAGTAGAGAACCCAGAAATGGACCCACAAACGTATGGCCAACTCATCTTTGACAAAGCAGGAAAGAGTATCCAAAGGAAAAAGGACAGTCTCTTCAGCAAATGGTGTGGGGAGAACTGGACAGCGAGCTGCAGAATGAACCTGGACCGATTACACCAGGCGCAAAAATAAATTCAAAATGAATGAAAGACCTACAGGTAAGACGGGAAGCCATCAGAATCCTACAGGAGAAAACAGGCAACAACCTCTTTGACTTCGACTGCCGCAACTTCTTACTTGACACATCTCCAGAGGCTAAAATAAGGGAAATAAAAGCAAAAATGAACTATTGGGAGCTCATCAAGATAAAAAGCTTCTGCACAATGAAGGAAACAATCAGCAAAACTAAAAGGCAACCGACAGAATGGGAGAAGATATTTGCAAATGACGCGTCAGATAAAGGGTTAATGTACAAAATCCATAAATAACTTAGCAAACTCAACACCGGGGCACCTGGGTGGCTCAGTCGGTTGAGTGCCGACTTCAGCTCAAGCCATAATCTCATGGTTGGTGATTTGGAGCCCGGCGTCGGGCTCCGCACTGACAGCTCGGAGCCTGGAGCTGCTCTGCATTCTGTGTCTCCCTCTGTCTCTCTCTGCCCCTCCCCCACTTGTGCTCTGCTCCCCCCTCAAAAACAAATAAATGTTTAAAAAAATTTTAAGTTTTTTAAAAATAATAATCTCCAAAAAAACCAACTATAAGGGGGTGCCTGGCTGGCTCAGTCAGCAGAGCATGTGACTCTTGATCCTGCGGTTGTGAGTTCAAGCCCCGTGTTGGGAGCAGAGTTTACTTAAGGGGAAAGAAAACAACTATAAAGTTGGACAAACTGGACGACAACAAGCTTGATGATCTGGAAATCAACCAAAGGTATCTGTGGCGTTCTGGCCCAGGACCGCACCCGCCCCTCCCAGCTCAGTTTGGCACGCGGCTTCTGTGAGGGCAAGGCAGCCTGTGAAGACCCGCAGCCTCTCTGCCCAGGTGGACGAAGGCTAACCCAGGCCGCAGGGCGGGGTAATGCCCACATCCACGGGCGTTCGCAGTACAAGTGACTTCTCGGAGGGCCGGGGGGGCCAACGACTCAGCCCACTAGACTGAGACTGTGAATGTGGGTGCAGCGAGCCTGTCCCTGGCCAAGCAGAGAATGAAGAAGCCTATCTTGAGGCTACACACACGTACAGAGGAGACACCTAAGGACCCAGAGGAAAGAAAACCCAAAACAGAGTTGAAAATAGAGCAGAGAACTCCTCCGCTCCTGCACAGACCCACCAGCAGCGGCACAAGCCTTACTACCTGAAGATTTCCGTCCGGAAAGTTTCTGTCAGGTCGATGGCCAGCCACTAAGCTAGGCAGATACTGGGCAGCCCCTACAGAACCAGGCTTACGTTTTTAAACTAGAATATTAAAAAAAAAAAAAAAAGAAGCAGACACAAGTGACTGCACAGTGTAGGGGACAGATTTCACAGGTTTAGTCCAGAAAAGTTACACAACAAACAAGCAAACAAGTGACAACAGACACACACACACACACACACACACACACACACAGCAAAAACAACAAGGTCTAGGGGAAAGGGAATATCAGACATCAGCAGGGGCGCCTGGGGGGCTTAGTCAGTTAAGTGTCCGGCTCTTGATTGAGGCTCAGGTCATGATCTCATGGTTAATGAGTTCGAGCCCAGTGTTGGGCTCTGCCCTGACAGCATGGATCCTGCTTGGGATTCTCTCCCCGGCCTCTCTCTGCTCCTCCCCTTCTCTCTCTCTCTGTCTTCCAAAATAAATAAATAAAAACTTAAAAAAAATAAAATGTGTGTAATGAGATGCTTTGAAGAAGAGAGAGAAAAGGGGCAAAATAAACATTTGAAGATATAATGGCAGAAACATCCAAAATTTTATGAGAAACATCAATCAGACCCAGGAAGTCCAATGAACACCAGGTAAGATAAACACAAATAGAGCTAGTCGTAGGCACTTCATAGTCAAAGATACAAGCCAGAGATAATCCATCCCGAAAGCCATAAGAGAAAAAAGACCCATGCAGAATGGAACTACAATGAAATTAGCAGTTAATTTCTCATCGGAAACAACAGAGGCCAAAAGATAATGGAATGACATAATCAAAGAACTAGGAAAATACACTATCAATTCTATACCTAGCAAAAGTTTCCTTTTAAAAGTTGAAGGTTAGGGGCGTCTGGGTGGCTCAGTTGGTTAAGCATCAGAATTCAGCTCAGGTCATGATCTCTCAGTTCAAGAGTTCAAGCCCCACATCAGGCTCGGTGCTAACAGCTCAGTGCCTGGAACCTGCTTCAGATTCTGTGGCTCCCTCCCTCTCTGCCCCTCCCTGCTCATGCTCTGTCTCTCTCTCTCAAAAATAAATAAACATTTAAAAAACTTCTGAGGCACCTGGGTGGCTCAGTCGGTTAAGTGTCTGACATCAGCTCAGGTCATGATCCCACGGTTCAGGGTTCAAGCCCCGCATGGGGCTCTGTGCTGACAGCTAGCTCAGTCCCTGGAGCCTGCTTCAGATTCTGTGTCTCCCTCCCTCCCTGTCCCTCCCCGTTCACACTCTGTATCTCTCTCAAAACTAAATAAAAATCGAGGCACCTGGGTGGCTCAGTCGGTTGATCGGCCAACTTCGGATCAGGTCATGATCTCACAGTTCATGGGTTCGAGCCTTGGGTCGGGCTCTGTGCTGACAACTAGCTCAGAGCCCGGAGCCTGTCTTTGGATTCTGTGTCTCCCTCTTTCTCTGACCTTCCCCTGCTCATGTTATCTCTCTCTCCCTCTCTCTCAAAGATAAATAAAACATTAAAAAATAAAAAAAAAACAATAAACTAAATAAACATTTTAAAAATTTTAAGTTGAAGGTTAAATGGGGCACATGACTGTCTCAGTCAGTAGAGCAAATGATCTTACTATCAGGGGTTGTGAGTTCAAGCCCCATGTTGGGTGTAGAGATTACTTAAAAATGAATTCTTAAAAATAATTAAAAGTGGGAGGTTAAAAAAGAGAGACATTCCCAAAGATACAAAGACTAAGAAAATTCACACTAGTATACTTCTTTACAGGAAATACTAAAAGAAGTCCTTCAGGCTGACACCAGTTGGTGACTTGTATTGTTGGGTTTATAACCTCTATGTGTAATATACATAATATCAGCAGCACAAAAAGGAAGGAAGCAATGCTGCTATATTGGAACAAAGCCTCTACGTTTTACCAAAATTGAGTATTAATACAAACTATATTGTGATTAGTTAAGAGGCATATTGTAATGCAATTGTAATTCAAAAAATGTATAGTTAGGGGAGCCTGGGTGGCTCAGTCAGTTAAGCATCCAACTCTTGATTTTGGCTCAGGTCATGATCTTGCGGTTCATGGGTTAGAGCCCCACCTCAGGTTCCATACCGATGGTGCAGAGCTTGCTTGGAATTCTCTCTCTCTACCTCTCTCTGCCTCTCTGCTGCTCTCTCTCTCAAAAAATAAACTAAAAAAATTCTTTTTAAATATATAGTTAAAAAATTAACACAGAAAATAAAATGGTATACTAAAAATATTTAATACAAGAGAAGGAAGTAAGAAAAGAGGAACAAAAAAGAATAGAGATATATAGAAAACAAATAGCAAAATGGCAAATGTAAACCCAACTATATTGATCATTACATTAAATGTGCATGGTCTAAACACCCAAATCAAAAGTCAGAGATTCAAAAAAGCAAGATTCAACACTATACATTGTTTTAAAAAGACGAATCTGAGATTCAAGACAAAAATAGCTTAAAAGTAAAAGGATAGAAAAATATATCATGGGGTGTTTGGGTGGCTCGGAAGTGTGAGTGTCTGACTCTTGATTTTGGTTCAGGTCATAATCTCTTGGTTCATGGGATTGAGCCCCATGTTGGGCTCTGTGCTGATAGCGAGGAACCTGCTTGGGATTCTCTCTATCCGTCTCTTCCTTCCCCCTCCCCCATCTCTAAATAAATAAATAAATTTAAAAAAACAAGAAAAGAAAAAAGATATCATGCAAACAATAACCATAAGAGAGCTGGAGTGGCTATATTAATGTCAGATAAAATAGACTTTAAGGCCAAAGCTATCATTAAAGAAAAAAGGGACATTCCATAGTGACAAAGTGGTCAATGCATCACAAAGATATAACAATTATAAACATATACACATCTAACAACACTTAAGGCAAAAACTGACAGAAAGGAGAAAGAGACCATTCAACTATGAAAGTTGGAGATTTCAATACTCCACTTTCAATACCTGATAAAACTAGAAAGAAAATCAGCAAGATACATAAAATTTGAACAACACTATCAACAAATTTGACCTAACTAAAATCTATGGAACAGTGCACTCAGCAAATGCAGTGTATTCACTCTTTTCAAATATGTATGGAACAGTTTCTAGGATCGGCTACAATGGAGACCATAAAATACCTTTCAATATATCTAAAGGACTGAGATAATACAGAATATGTTCTGTGACCACAACAGAATTAAATCAGAAATCAAAAAGAGAAAGACATCTAGGAAATTCAAAAATATTTGGAAGTTGAGCAAAGCACTTCTAAACAACCCCCACAAGTCAAAGAAAAAATTACAAGGGAAATTACAAAATACTTTGAACAGAATGAAAATGAAAATTCAACATGTCAAAATGATGAGATACAGCTAAAGCAGTACTTAGAAGGAAATCTATAGCTTTAAATGCTTCTACCAGCAAAACAGGAATCTCAAGTCAACAGCCTAATGATCTACCTTAGTAACCTAGAAAAAGAAAAGCAAACCAAATCTAAAGCAAGCCGACATAAGATTACTGTCGAAATGAGCGAAATAGAAAACAGAAGAAAAAGAGAGAAAATTGATAAAATCAAAAGTTTTTTCCTTGAGAAGGTCAACTAAATTGATTTTACCTAAAGTGATTGAGAAAAAAGATTAGCACGATCAGTGCAAAGGGGGACATTACTACTGAGCTACAGAAACTTGAAGGACTCTGCGGCAATGTTTTGACAACTCTATGGCAACAAATCAGACAATTCAGATGAAATGGACAAATTCTTAGAAAGATACAAATAACCAAAATTGACATTAAAAACACAAAATCTGAATAGACTTATAATAAGCAACTGATTTAGTAATTTAAAATGTTCCCACAGCAGAAGAAATAAACAGACGTTTCTCCAGAGAAGACACCCAGATGGCCAGCAGATACAGGAAAAGAGGCTCAGCAACACTCATCATCAGGGAAATGCAAAGCAAAACTACAATGAGATGCCACCTCACACCTGTCAGAACGGCTGACATGAACAACACAAGAAACAAGTGTCGGCGGGGATGCGGACAGAAAAAGAGACGCGCACACTCTTGGTGGGAATGCACACTGGTGCGGCCACTTTGGAAAATCAGTACGCAGCTTCCTCAAAAAGCTACAAATAGAGTTACCCTACCGCCTAGTAACTGCACCATTGGATATTGATCTAAAAAATACAAAAATACTAATTCAAAGAAACACATGCATCCCTATGTTTATACCATCGTCATTTACGATAGCCAAAGTATGGAAGCAGCCCCGTGTCTGTCGATAGATGAACGGACACAGCCGATGTGGTGAAAATACACGGGGGAATATTACTCCGCCATAAAAAGGAGGTCCCGCCCTTTGCAACTACGTGCGTGGAGCTAGAGGGTATAACGCTAGGTGAAATAAGTCAGTCAGACGAAGACAAATACCATAGGGTTTCACTCATATGTGGAATATTAGAAACAAAAACAAAACAAAAACAAAAAAGCAAACAAAACAAGACAAAACAAAAACGAACAAAACAAAAAGAGAGAGACAAAGCAAGCAACAGACTTGCAGCCGTATCTGAGAACACACCGGCGACGACCAGCGGGGAGGCGGGCGCGGGGCGGCTGGGAAGCGCGCTTGTGCCGAGCGCGGGGCGGGGCGCGGCACTGGTCAATCAGGCACTATGTTGTGCACCGGAAACGAACAGAACGCTGTTAACTACACTGGGATTAAAATGACTAATGTTCCCATAGAGGAAATCCAAACCCAGAAGACTTCACAGGTGAATGCTATCAAATAACATAACTGAACATATATGTCCATTCAAACACTTGCATAGAAATGTTCACAGCAGCATTATTCCCAACAGTCAAAACGTGGGAACAACTCAAACGTCCGTTAATCCGCGTGGGGAGAAACAACATGTGGTGTCTCCATACAACGGAACATCACTCAGCTATAAAAGCGGAAGCGAAGTACTCTCGCGCGCCACAGTGGGGCTGACCTCAAAACCATTACGGCAGACACAAAGGGCCACATATCGTATGGTCGCATTTCTGTAAAATATCAGAACGTGCACATCCGCAGAGACAGAACGTAGGCTAGTGGTTGCCGGGGACCTGGGGGGCAGGGATATTGGGGAAAATGGGGAGTGACCACTAGCGGCTACAGGGATTTTGGGGGGGGGGAGGGGTGACAAAAATGTTGCGGGATTAGATTGTGGTGACGGTTGCACACCTTTGCCAATACCAATAAATTGTACATTTTAAAGGGTGAATTTTATATGTGAATAATATCACGCTAAAAATAAAACGAATTCTAACTCTGAAAGGAAAAGGATTAAACAAGGTACACCAGCCTGTGTTACCATCAGGCCGGGAGAACTAGGAGGCAACTCACCTGAAATCCAGAGCAATTCTAAATTCATCCGCACTTAATGACCTGACTTAAAAGACAGGAAGCAATAGATGAAGGAACCACAAGGATAAACTGACAAGGAGCCACCGGGCCTCTGCGCGGGGCATCGTGTGAGGCGGGCTTGGCTCCCGGGCCTGAGGACCACCGAAACCCCCCAAGGCCTGCAGGACAAGATCTGCAGATCACCAAGGGTCCGATAGGGTTGAAAAATACTGAAAACCTCTCTCTCTCTTTCTCTCTGTCTCTCTCTTTTTTTTTTTTTTTGTTTTTGGTTTTTGTTAAAATTTTTTAATGTTTATTTATTTTTGAGACAGAGAGAGCCAGGGCGTGAGCAGACGTGGGGCAGAGAGAGAGGGAGACACAGAATCCGAAGCAGGCTCCAGGCTCTGAGCTGTCAGAGCCTGACACGGGGCTCGAACCCACGAACTGTGAGATCATGACCTGAGCCGAAGCCTGACGCTCAACCGACTGAGCCCCCAGGCACCCGAAAGCAAAAATGTAATCCTGTCACCGAGCTGCCTCCAAGTAGCCCTCCAATGGCTCCCCAGCGCCCTCTTGAGAAAGTTCGCTCTCCAGGCCAATCTATAGCCACGACTCGCCACTGCCCTCAATCAACCAAACCGGGTTATTCGGTATTTCCCAATTAGTCCACACTTCATGTCTTGCCCACCTGAGGAGACAGGGATGGAGGCAGGACCTGCCCGGACAGAGCTGAGATTCGGTGGAGAACACGGAGCTGAGATTAGAGGGCTGCCCTGTGCCCACGCGCTGGCTGGCAGGCGGGGCTGAGGCCTCACCGGCCCCTTCACCTCCAAAACAGGCCTGCTTCTCCCCTGGGTTCAACTCCTTCACACTCTCCCCTGCATTCAGCCGCTACAGGAGCTCTCCATCTGTCCAGCCCCACGTCGGCTGCCCAGGCACGGGCTCTCTCCATCTCCTCCCCTGCCTCCCACACGCCCCCAGACAGGCGTCCCTGACACCTGCCCCACCCCATCTCTCGCCCTAAACTCCAGAGCGGTCTTTCTAGGGCTCACATCCCATGCTCCACCCCTGCCACTGTGGAAAGACCTCCAGGTTCCCATTTCCCAAGAAATGTAATGAAATGGAGCCGAGGTCCAGGGCGCGCCCTCTTTCCTCACACCACTCTGGTGGAGAACGCCCTCTCCTCAAGTCCCGGCACACACCCTCAGGCTCCCACCGAGCCCTCCTCACCTGCACAGAGGCAGGCCGGAGGGTAGAGCACAAGGCTGTGTGGCCTTGGCGCAGTTGCTCGGGCTCTCTGTGCCCCAGTTTCCCCAAATGCAAAGTGGAGATGATAAGGAGAGGTTTGCGTTACCACATATGAAGGTCTCTGGAACAGTGCCTGGCATACAGCAGGGCATCCATGTAAAGCCAGATCCACATCCCTCTTGCTCTACTTCCGTGCCCCTTTGGGCACCTCAAATTACCATGTCCAAACCCAATCTCGTCTCTCCCCCAAACCCACACATTGAACCGCTCTTGGTAAGTGGTCCCAAAAGTATGGGCCACCGGGGACGGCTCCTTCGGTCCCCACCCCCAGCCTATCACTGGTCCCTAAGGAGCTCCCAGGACCATCCCCCCACACACACACCCGGTGTCCCCCTTGGCAGTGTGAACTCACAGGTTGAGCATCTCCAGAAACCCCGCCACCCACAGGTTTCCACCAAGACACAGTGTGTGACCCACACTGTGCGGTCCAGAACCTCTCATTTCTGGGCTGCTCCCTGGCACCTGGACCCATTCCCAGCTCACAGCGCCCCACTTTTTCCAGCTGTCCAAGCTCAGCACCTGCTACCCCTCTGGCGGCTCGCCACTGCTCACAGACTGCGGTCCAGCCCTTACCCTGCCAGGCCTGAGCACCTGTTGTTCCGCAAGCCTGAGATGCGCTCACAGAGGCGCCCCCTCGCCCTCTCCTCCACCCCTCACTCCCAGCTCCTGCCTGTGGCTGCACCAGCCCCTCCTCTCTCCCAGGAGGCCAGACTCACGGCCTAGGCACCCAGGTGACCCAAAGCTTTCCTCTCAGAAACCCCCCTCGGATGGTAAGGCCTCCGGGAGATGAAAGGATGCTGCCTCTGCTTGACCTGGGGGTCCCTCTATCTCCTGGCTCCCAGATGGGCAGGGCAGAACTTCTCTCCCACGTAAGGAGTTTCCCAGGGCCTGATCTCGGGGCGTTGGGTGGGGGCACTGGAGGAGAGGACTTGTCTCGAGCAGCTGCCCCAGGTGGTGAAGAACCAGGAGGGCTGATGGACGGTTTTTTAGATGTAGCCATGGCGCCTCCTGCTGGTCGGAGGCCAAATCGCAGCCTCGGTCAGAACGGGCGGAGCTGAAGCTCCAAGTGCGCAGGGTGATGATACGGCCATCTGCAAACGAGGGTGACCCCAGCAAGGCCGGCTCCGGCGCTCGTGCCCAGGGCTCCGTCAGCACCCAGTACACTACTTCCCCCACTCAGGTCATTCTTATCATCCGAGTAGGCCCATCCTCCATTCCAGGGCCTCCTTCACGAGGCCAGGTGCCTCGCACGATGGGTCCAGCGGCTGGCACCAAGCAGAGGCCAAATCAGTGGTTGATGGACAAAACAAGAACAGGTAGGTGTCATGAGAGTCCAGTGTGAGGACATCAGAGGTGGCAGGACAGGGAATGACAGTGGCCCAAGTGGGAGCTAAGGGGAGGCCCGTCAGGTCATTGGAGGCGGAGAGATGGAGCTGTTGAGACTTGGCCGTGGCGCTGGCCGCCTCAGGTCCTTTGGACCGCAGGCAGAGAAAGGAGAGCAGGCGTGGTAGGACTGGGTTATGCGTCCCAAAAGCCTGGAGCGAAGGATGACCTAGAAGTAGCCATGGGGACAGAAAAGGAAACTGCCCCCCACCCCCCACCCCAGACCTGCCTGGTCTTAGGGGCCCGTGGGGGCTGTGCATGGGGCAGTGTGGAGCAGGAAGGGCTGGACGAGGCTAGGAGGAGAAAGCTGCCCTATTTGTGTGCCCGGGAATGATGGGGGGCAGGCCCGCCTGGGCTGGGCCCATCCCCAGCTATCTGGAGGCGCACTGTGCCCGCCTTGCTTCTCGGTGGAAGCCAGCTCCCTGGCTCCAACCCCAAACGCTGCTCCAGGCCTCCCCCCACTCCCCCCGCCGAGACCCAGGCCAGTGCTGCTTTGGGTCTAACTGCCTCCTTTCGGACCTAAAGGCTGACAAAGAGAAAGGTCTCAGTCCTGCTCCACCCTGGGGGCTGACAGAGGCAGCTCGCCTGGGGCTTTGGGGGCTTCCTCTGCTCTGGGTCGGGCTCTTCCCCTAACGGAGGAAGGAAGGAGGCAGGCCCAGCAGGGCCGGGAGACGCCTGGGGTCCCGGAAAGCAGAGTTCTGGAGCCTTGGCCCACCCAGAATGGGGTTCAGGCGCCACACAGGCCAGAAGACTGGCCGCCGCCCTTCGCGTCCCAAGCCATAACCGACCCAGCCTCAGTGTCCCATGTTGTCTTCCCCTCCCCTCCCCCACCCTGGAGCACAGGGCCTCCAAAGCCACAGTACAGTACAGAGTCGGGGCCTCAGTAGCGCCCTCTCCTGGCTCAGGAGCCCCTCCTCCGCCTTCTGACACTGGGGCTCCCTAGCCTTCTGCACAACAAGGTGCCTGCTGGAACCGCCCTCTGTCTGGCCAGGGCCACGCAAAGCTGGGGGAAGGAAGGGAGAGGCTGGGGGACACGGCCCAGGGCTCTGGTCGCCCTCCCAGCTACAGCGGGCCTCCGCTTGCCTGTGAGCCCGTCCCAGTCTGTCCCTGCAGCCGGTCCCCAAGGGCCCAGAGACAGCGCTCCTCCCACCCCCGGTTGGCCTCCTGCCACCCACCCCCCTCAGCTGGCAGTCCACAAGGCCTGAGCTGTCTCCATTTTCTCCCAGGGAGCCACAGCCACATGCAGGCCGACCGGACCGCTAGGGTGGCAGAGCTGGGCGGCCAGGCCACCTCTCGCCGGCACTGTGGGGGGACAGGGACGGGAAATTCTTGAACAACTGGGAACTTGCCTGCCGTGACGGGAGGGGGCAGTGGGCGAGGCCACATGGTGGGGGGCCTGTGGGCAGGGGGCCAGCCTCCCTGGTTTCCTTCCCACAGGTGACATCCATCCGCTGCGCACTTGGACCCCCATCCCTGGCCCTTAGCCCTCCCTCCAGCTCACCACTGGCCCATTACTCTGTCTCTCTTTATTGATTTGGGGGAAACTAGAGGGGGTTGCAGGGCCACGACACAAGCGGGACCACCACAGTCAGCAAAGCACAGAGCGGCGCGCGGGGGGAAAGCTGCCCCGGGTGCGGTGGGAGAGTGGGTCGGAGCCTCCGAGGAGGTGCCCTGCCAGCCCCTAGGTGAGGGCGGAGCCTGGGTGGCACATGGGGGCGCCATGCACCACACCCACACATCTCCAACTTTCCAGCAGAGGCCAGCCCGGGGTCCTGGGGCTGGGGAGAGGGGACTGAAAGGGCACACCCACGCGGGAAGGGAGTCCAGGAGTCAGCGCCCTCGGCCTCAGCATCTGCCTGGGTGGGGAGGGGGAGAAGGAGAGAGAAGCATGGGGAAGGGGCCGTCAGGAGGCACCCCCAGCCTGCTCTGCGCCCCCCTCCCGATCGCAGTCTCAGGTCTCAGCAGCAGTGGGCTCCTTGTGATCCCTGCAGGCGCCAGCCCCCCTGGCCTCTATCGTCTGCTTCTCCCAGAACCCCGGCTCCTTCCCTCCATCCCCACCTTCCGCCCTCAGTCTTCTGCTCTGTGGGGCTCTCCCTGCTCTGGGCCACGCGGAGCCCACCCCCCTCTCGGTTCACTCAGGAGTCCGCTCCCCGTGGGCGCAGGGCCCACGCCTGCACACCTGGGCATCACCACGTGGAGGGCTGGCCAGACCCGAAGCCGGGGTGGCTGTGGCTGGCCATTCTCCTCTCTGAGGCCTCCTCGCCCTCTGGGCTCTGCCCCAGCTTGCGGATGTGACGCAGGAAGGAAGTGGCATTGAACGCTCGCTGTGGGGAGAGAGGGTTGTCAGGCCATGGCCCCAAGACTCTGAGGACCACAGAGGCCACTGGCAACTCAGGCCGTCCCCCCTAGAGGCGGGGACAGCCCCTCTCCACACTGACCTTCCAGTGGGTCCGGGCAAAATTCTTCTGGATCTGCTCACTAACTGAGCCCAGGATGTCCTTGTCAAAGGCCGCGTCCCCAGAGATCCTAGTGAGAGGGCATGGCTCAGTGGCGGGGGAGTCTGTGAGGGCGGGGTCTCTCCGGTCCCGGGAGAGCTTGGCAGGGGCCCCACTCACCAAAGATGCTGTAAAGCCTGTTGGCAGGTGAACCTCTTCTGCGGGTCTCGCTCCAGAAGGTGCCGGATGAAGTCTTTGGCTGGAGTGGGGATGCCGGGTCAGCCCACCCCGTCCCTGCCCGCCCTCGTCCCTGCCCCCTCCCCGAGCTCGGGGCTAGCCTCAAGTTCACCTGATTCTGAGATGTCATCCCAAAAGGGAGAGTCAAACTCGTAGTTGGCCCTCAGGATCTGGCTGAAGAGTTCAGGATCGCTCTCGTCGTAGAAAGGGGGGTACCCACACAGCCTGGCACCCACACATGAATCACCCAGCTGCCGGGCCCTCCCCGACCCAGCAGGAGGCAGGCAGGCAGAAGAGGAGCCTTCCCAGCGGTCACTCACAAGATGTACGAGATGACACCCAGGGCCCACACATCCACAGCCTTCCCATAGGGTTTCTGCTCCAAGAGCTCCGGGGCTGGGGGCCAGAGACAGACAGACACACACCCATACGCACGCGCACCATGGCTTCAGTGCTGCCAGGAATGACCCACCGTCCACCCTTCCCCTGGCACCATGTCCCCCAGCCCCCTCAGGCCCAGTGAGTCTCATGGCGCACCCCCCCCTCACTGACCCACATATCCTGGGGTCCCACAGGCAGTGCCTAGCATGTTGCCGGTCTGGATTTTGGAGAGGCCAAAGTCAGAGACCATGATCTTGGAGTCCTCAAAGGGTGTAGCATAGAGGAGGTTTTCAGGCTGTGACACACGGGCGCCAGAGAAAGTGCCAGGTCAGACCTGGCACGGCCCCTGGGTCTGGACACCTTCGAGTGCCCCAGACCCTCGGTGCATAGGGATGAAGGGCGAGGCCCCGGGTGGGCGGGCAGGAAGGCGGGCACCTTGAGGTCTCGGTGCACGATCCCCAAGCTGTGCAGGTAGGAGACGGCGCCCAGGACCTGGCCCACTAGGTGGCTGGCGTCCTTCTCCGTGTAGGAGCCACGTTCCATGATGCGGTCAAACAGCTCACCCCCTGTCACCCTGGGGGCAGTGAGGACTCGGCTAATTCAGGCCCGTCGGCCCCCACTCACCACCCAGCCCAAGCCCCCGCCTGCCCAGCCTGCCCTCCTCACAGCTCCATGGCCAGGTAGAGGTGGGAAGGGCTCTCGTGGACGTCCTCCAGAGCCACAATGTTGGGGTGGCTGACCCTGCAACGGCAACACAAAAGCCCTTATGGGCCACCGCAACTCCCTCTGGGCCTCTGAGGCCCCGAGTGCTTTGTCCCCGGCCCCCAGGGAAGGCTTTCTCCCCCTTCTCTCCCTCCATCCTCTGCCCCCCTTCCCTACCACAGGCCACCCCTGCCTGGTCCAGCAAGGCAGAGTCCCGGGCCAGGGGCTCCTGGGGATGCTGAAAAGGCCGGGCGCTCTGCCCCAGGACGCCGGACCGCGAGCAGCCTGGCCAGGGGCAAGGGTGAGCACGCACCTGCGGAGCACGGCAATTTCGTTCTCCACCAGGGCCTCCTTGCCTCGAAGGGCCTTCTTGGGGATGCACTTGAGGGCGACAAGGTGTGAGGAGCCCCGCTCCTGGGCCAGCACCACCTCAGAGAAGGCGCCCCTGAGGCAGAGAGGGGGAGGCCGGAAGGGAAGGGGGGAGAGGCAAAGAGGAGGAAAGAAGGGGGAGGGGAGGGAAAGCAGAGGTGCCCAGGGGGAAAGGCCCTCCTAGCTGAAGAAGGTGGGGAGGCCCTCCCAGTCCCATCCCACCCATCCACCCCCCCACACGCTCACACATTCGCTCACACACACACATTCATTGACACACACACACACTCACGAGCCGAGCTTCTCCCGGATCTCATAGACACTGCTGATGTCTTCCGTCTGTTTCTTGAGAAGCAGCATGTCTGTGGGGGGTCGGACAGAGATGGAGGGAGGCCCCCTGGGTGAAGCCACCGTCAGTGGCAGCCTTGCTCAGAAACACGTAAACCTCCCCCAGCCGGGCAGCGTTCGCCCCTCCCCCACCGCCCAGGCCCGCACTCCCAGGTGGGCGACTCCCGGCGGCCTCGCCGAAGACCTTCCTCCCCTCCCGGATACGAGGCCGAGGTCCGGAGCCCCCCACCCTGGCACCTGGACGGCGATCGGCGCCCAGACACCCCTTCTGTGCCTCCATACAACCGAGTCAGTGACGATCGGCCGCCTTCCAGAAGGCTCCGTGCACCCCCACCCCATCCCCTCTGGGCCCACCCCCATCCACAGCGCCCACAGACGGCCCGCCCACGCCCCCAGGCCTAGACCTGCCACCCACGGCGCAGGGCTCCCAGGCGCTCGCCACTCAGGCCACCGACCCTCCCAAGATGCACCTGCGACCCGCGCGCCCAGCCGCCTGCCACGGCCACGGCCACCCACGCGGCCGCCAAAGCGCAGCCCGGCCCTCGGCGCCTCGGGGAGGGAAGGACTCGGCAGCCTGGGCCTCCCACGTCCCGAGCTGCGTGGGCCACGCCGGGCTTGACAGGTGTGCGCGGGGGCGCGCGGGGCTGCGGCGGCCGCGGCCCGGACTCCCACGCGCCCCCGCCCACGCGCGCCGGCGCCCGGGAGCGCAGGGTGCGGACCTGGAGCCGAAATTGCAGCGTCGCCTCGCGCAGTGGCCGCCGCCGCGCCGAGCCCCCCTCCCGCGCCCCGCCGGACCCGCCCCCTCTGCGCGCGCCCCCGCCGGCCGCCGCTGGCGACCGAGCTTGCGGTGGTGGCCGAGCGCCGCCGCGGCGCTGCAGGGCGCCTTGTAAGGCAATCGGCCGGCGTCGGCCCCCACCGCTTCCCTCCTCAGTCATTCATGCCGGTTCCTGCCGGCTCTGGCCCCTTGGCTGGCTGGGCTGGCCCCAGGGCCTTTGCACCACCGTGTTCCTGCCCAGAAGTCTCTTCACCCACATGTTGACATAGCTCTCTGTACGCCCTCAGGGCTTTTCCCTCACCCAGCGCTGCCACTTCTGCCACCCTGGCCTGAGCCCCCATCAGCACTCAACTGGAGGAGTGGCAACCGCCTCCCCACTGGGGGCCCTGTGCTCTCTGACCTCACCCTCCACCCGTCCTACCCAGTCTCTTCCTCACCCCGCAGCCAGAGCATTTCCTATATTGAGATCATGTCACCAGATCTCCAGAGCCTTCTACAGCTCTCTGGGCCATGAGTCAAAGCACAAGTCCTTACAGTGGCCTAAGGGCTCTGCATGATCCCCCCTTCCCTGTCGCTGCTCTGGCCCCTTTCCACCCAGTCTCCCCCTTGGTCAACCAGCTCTAGCCAGCTGTAACCACAATGGCTTCCTAACTGGCCCTCAAACACCCCACACATGCAGCTGCCCCAGGGCCTTTGCACTCACTGCCTCTCTGCCTGGAATGCTCTTCACTCAGATATCTGCTTGGCTTGCTCCCTCACCTCACTCTGTCAAGTCTCAGCTCGAACTTCACCTCCTCAGACAGGCCTCCCCCGCCCAGTCTCTAGTACATCACCGTGCCTGCCCTGCCTTCAGAAGACCCCACTGCAAAATCACCTTCTCCATCTTGTCTTCCTCACCTAAGAATCCACTCCTAGAAAGTGCCCCTGCTGAACCAGCTCAGGAAATAAGTGTGCGGTGACTGGATTAAACCCTTTGTGCAACAATTGGTGGATTCCTCCCATCCAGTCCCTTCTCAGTTCTGGCTCCCCTCCTAGGCGGTCCGGGCCCCGCCAGGGATGGGGGGACAGGCGCTCTGGCTGTTGACAGGAGCACATCCATACCAGTCGGTGCTGCACAGGCTTCACAGACTCACAGGGGTCTGTCTGTAGGCCCTGGCATGACGCAAAGTCTTTGTTTTTTAACTTTATTTATTTTGAAAGAGAGAGAGAGAGTGAGCATGAGCAGTGAAAGGGCAGAGAAAGAGGGGGGGACAGAATCCCAAGCAGGCTCCATGTGGTCAGTACAGAGCCAGATGCGGGGCTCGATCTCACCAACCCTGAGATCCCCACCTGAGTCGAAATCCAGAGTCAGACACATAACCAACAGAGCCGCCCAGGTGTCCATGACACAAAGTCTTTTAAGAAGGTCCACAGGGCAGACAGAGGTTTTCCAAAATCATCTTTCCAGAACTCAGCTGCCCCGTCTCTGAAGGTCCCTCCAGTTCCTGTGCCCGCCACCCTTTCCCACCCCACCCCCCCCCCCCCGTTCACTCAGGAAGGTTCCGGGGGTCCCAGCCCTCGGCAGCACGCTCATTCCTATTCCTAGGAGTGGAACCAGTGCTGAGCCCCATCCCTCAGCGACTGGAAGTCCTCTTCGTTCACGGACACCTGAACTAACGGACGAACTGGAGCCCCACGTCACTTGCTTGTTTAACAGTCATGCGTCAGCAGGTCTCAGCCACCGCTGCTGTTCTGGTCAAGCTGGAAGGAATTTTATCAGAGCCCAAGGGTCACAGAATTACATTTATGTACATTTGTGTTTCAGAGAAATACAAAGCCTGAGTAATAAAAGGCTGCCCGCCTGGAGAAAGATGGAAGCAGATGAAAAGTGGAGGCAGGAAGAAAAGAACTTCCTTCCAAAGTGAACGTGGAAAGAAGAGCGGCATCAGAGTCTGAGATGGACACACGGATCAGGTCAGTGGGTGATTTGAATGCTGTTGGCCTCCCGTCAAAAGTGCTATCGCGGTTGGGGGTTTTTAACAGTACTTACAATACACCAGAAAGCACACCCTCTGCAACTGTTTGAACATCTGGTGAAATATCGTAGACGTCAATTTCAAAATGCACACATGTGCTGAGTGGTTTGGATAAAGAGCCTTTCAAAATCCTTCCAGGGGACCCCTTCCAGAAACCTTAACTCAAAGTCGACTGCAGGCCTAAATGTAAACTACCAAACCTTTAGAAGAAAACAGGAGAAAAATCTGTCTTTGCTTGCGCTGGGCCATGAGTCTTTATCTATCTATCTATCTATCTATCTATCTATCTATCTACTTATTTTTAAGAAGATTCTACACTAGGCATGGAGTCCAACTCATGGCTTGAATTCACAACGCTAAGATCAAGAGTAAAATGCTTATGGGGCTCCTGGGTGGCTCAGTCAGTTGAGCGTCCAGCTTTGGCTCAGGTCATGATCTCCCAGTTTGTGGGTTTGAGCCCTGTATCAGGCTCTGTGCTAACAGCTCAGAGCCTGGAGCCTGCTTCCGGTTCTGTGTCTCCCTCTCTCTCTGACCCTCCCCTGCTCGTGATGTCTCTCTCTCTCTCTCTCTCTCTCTCTCTCAAAAATAAAATAATAAGGGGCCCCTGGGTGGCTCAATCGGTTGAGCATCCGACTTCGGCTCAGGTCAGATCTCACGTTCGTGGGTTCGAGCCCCGCGTCAGGCTCTGTGCTGACAACTCAGAGCCTGGAGCCTGTTTCTGATTCTGTGTCTCCCTCTTTCTCTGCCCCTCCCCCTCTCATGCTCTGTCTCTCTCTGTAGCAAAAATAAAATACTAAAAAAATAATAATAAAATAAAATAATAAAAACATAAAAAGAATTTTAAGAGTAAGATGCTTAACCAACTGAGCCCTCCAGGCACCCTGAGTTTTTAGATATAATGTGGAAAGCATGGCTCATGAAAGAAAACACAAGAAATTGGACTGTATCGAAATTTTCAGTGTTTGCTTTGGAAACAACACTGTTAGAGAGACGACAAGCCACGGACTGGTGGGAAGTCTCTGAAAAAAGACATATCTCCTAAAGGACTGGTATTCAAAATAAACAAGGAGCTCTTAAAACTCAACAGAAGAAAACAAACAACTCAAGTAAAAAATGGGCAACAACAAAGAAATGCAAATGAGAAATAAGCATAGGAAGAGGTACATCTTATGTCCACAGGGAAGTGCAAAACAATTGTTTTAATGTTTATTTTTGAGAGAGAGAGCACGCATGCGCATGCACAGGGGAGGGGCAGAAAGAGGGGGACAGAGGATCTAAAGCGGTCCCTGCGAGGACACCAGAGAGGACAGCAGAGAGCCCGATGTGGGGCTCGATCATGACGTGATCATGACCTGAGCCCAAGTCTGACACTTAACACCTAACTACGCCACCCAGGCGCCTGCCCAGGAGATGCCACATGGAGAACGGCTCTGATGCATGACACCGGTGACACCAAATACTGCTCAGAACGTGGAGCAACAGGAACGCTCCTCCAGCGCTGCTGGGAACGCAAAAACGGTACGGCCATGCTGGAAGACAGTTGGCCGCTTTCTTACAAAACTAAGTGTACTCTTGCCATATGAGGCGCAATCGTGCTCCGTGCCATTTACCTAAAGGAGCTGAAAACTTTGGTCTACACAAAACCCGGCACGGAACTGCTGACGGTGCCTGCATCCTGCAGACAGCCCGGGAACAGCGACACACTGTAAGAGTCTCTTTATATGACATTCCAGAAAAGGCAAAAACTATGGAGACAGGGAACACATCAGTGGCTGCCAGGGGGTAGAGAGAGGGGAATCACGTGCGGCTGGGCACCGGGGTGAGTCCAGACCCAGGGAAGTGGACGGCAGCAAGAGTGAAGCTTAACATACACAATTTTAAAAATCATCCTTCAGGAA
>PJEM01017991.1:0-20099 GCA_004023845.1 Helogale parvula
TGTACATTGATTTTGTATCCTGCAACTTTACTGAATTCATTAATCAGTTCTAGAAGGCTTCTGGTGGAGTCAATTGGGTTTTCCATGTAGAGTATCATGTCATCTGTGAAAAGTGAAAGTTTGACTTCTTCTTTGCCAATTCTGATGCCTTTTATTTCCTTTTGTTGTCTGATTGCTGATGCTAGGACTTCCAGCACTACGTTATATAACAGTGGTGAGAGTGGACACCCCTGTCGTGTTCCTGATCTCAGGGGGAAAGCTCTCAGTTTTTCCCCATTGAGGATAATATTGGCTGTGGGCTTTTCATAAACTGCTTTTATAATGTTTAGGTAAGCTCCTTCTATTCCGACTTTCTCAAGGGTTTTTATTAAGAAAGGGTACTGTATTTTGTCAAATGCTTTTTCTGCATCTATCGACAGGATCATATGGTTTTTTTCCCCTTCTTTTGTTAATGTGATGGATCACATTGATGGATTTGCGAATATTGAACCAGCCCTGTAACCCAGGAATGAATCCCACTTGATCATGATGGATAATTCTTTTTATATGCTGTTGAATTCGATTTGCTAGTATCTTGTTGAATATTTTTGCATCTGTATTCATTAAGGATATTGGTCTGTAGTTCTCTTTTTTTTTGCTGGGTCTCTGTCTGGTTTGGGTATCAAGGTGATGCTGGCTTTGTAGAATGAGCATGGAAGTTTTCCTTCTATTTATAATTTTTGGAATAGTTTGAGAAGAATGGGTATGAGCTCTGCTTTAAACGTCTGGTAAAATTCCCCTGGGAAGCCATCTGGCCCTGGGCTCTTATTCGTTGGGAGATTTTTGATAACGAATTCGATTTCTTCACTGGTTATTGGTCTATTCATGCTTTCTATCTGGATTCCACTCTGAATTAGCATCATGGTGTAAAATGTCACTTCGCTTGTCTGAGTTTTCAGTTGATTGATTTCCATCTCATTCCACACAGCCCCTTATGCTTCCTTTTTAAAATTCCATATAAGTCCTGTATCCATCTCTCCCTCACCTTCTAATTTTTGTATCCTCTAAAGTAAATTCACCTGTATTATGAATCTATTCTTTGAATGCTCACCAGATATTCCAGTCTTAAACTAGTATTCAGGGAATACCATTTCCCCAAGAAGATGGAGTCTGGAGAGGAGAGGCCTCCTTACTTTCTAATTCTATTTCTAAACCATTAGTCTTTCATTCATTTAAATCTCCTCTTCCCTTGAGGCTTAATTCTTTAAGCCTTAAAACCTCTGACTTCCTTCTGTGCCTTCAGGAGATACCATCTGCCATCTTAGTGTATTCTTTTGATTTTTGACTCAGGACAAACCGCATCACCAAGTTTCATGTTGCCACCATGCTGGATGAACTCATCATCCATATGGAAATCTTCCTTGACATGTTGGCCTTTATTGTATCATTTATTCATTATTCATTCAAAAGTATGTATTGATAAGTCCTGAGGGTACTGTAATATGCAAGATAAATAAGATATTCAACCTCAAAAAGCTGACATTCTAGTGGAGAAGATAATCATCAAAGCATCATACAAATAAATGTAATAGCACTATTGTGATAAGCACACAAAGTATGTGTGCCCACCCATTTGACCTGGTCAGGGAAGATAGGAAATAAACCTGGTCAGGAAGGATTCTTAATTATAATGAGTCAAAATTTGTTTCTTTGAAATTATTCTCTATTGGCCTTTGTTATGTCTTTGACAATCACAGGCACAGGTACAGTTTTTCTCGCACACATGGCAACAAGGGAGATAATATGCCAATTTGACCTGCCCAGGGAGGTTAGGAAAAGTTTTTCTGGAGAAGTGACACTAGAACTGAGATGTAGGATAGAAGTAAATTCTGGGAAGAGACGAGAAGAGTATTGTAGGTAGGTGCAATGACATGAAAAATTATTGTGTGAATATGTGTGCGAATTGGGAAGAGTGCGTGATGAATACACAGAACTGCAAGAATGCCGGGATAGCTTCTTATTTTTTGGCATTGCTTCCTCAGATAGGTTCTTCATGCAGAGTTGCAAAATGGTTTACAATCAGTCCTGGTTATAACATTTCTCTTTTACCTCTAGTTGGTAGGAGTCAGTTCTTGGTGGTCTTCTAAAACAAGGAGGATCTTTCCCAGAAGTCCCATCAAACTTTCCTTGGGTCATTTGATGTATGTGAGATAATGTGTTCTGAAGGTAGAATGGATTAATTACCTGTGTGATTGTCGAAGACATGACAAAGACCAATAGGTAGTAATTTCAAAGAAGCAAATATTGACTGATTATAATTAAGCTTTTTCTCATATTCCAAGCTGTCAACAATGGAATAGGACCTCAGGAAATTGTAAAGTTTGTAAAACTGGAAGTGTTTACGTGTTAGTGTCAGATAATTACATAGAAGCTGTTGGAGAAGGATTTTATGCCTCACATGAGGACTGTACTAGCAGATGTGTTTGTTATCCCCCACCCCCCGACTCTGACTTCTAGCTAATCGCTATGGTGGCCCTTGTGTAACGCACTTCTTAAAAGTTCTTTTTCTTCCAGGTTCAACCATAAGCCATTTATCTTTCCTGCTTTTGATATTTTTATCCCCTGCAGCTTTCATTTTATCTTCTATATTTTGACCATTTTTGCTTGCTGTATTCTTTTTTCAGACCTTGTATTTGAGGATATAACCACTTGAAAACATATAAATATGTTCAGTAAAGTTTGTTGTTCACTTCAGGAAAGACACATGGCATAAAATCCATGGTTAAATGATAAGTGATGGATTTGTGCTAGCCTAGAATACATATTAATTATTTTCAATACAGGGTCTACATGCTGCCATAATTTTATAATATTCTATTCTTATTTTATTTATAAATATCATTAACTTAGTAAGGATAGTGTCCTATGCCGCATTGGAAAAATTTCTTAAAAAATCTTGCATGCATCTGTTGAAAAGCTTTAGGAATGAATCAAAAAGCATATTGCCTTAGGGTCTATATTAGCTTTAAGTTAGAGCCATTTCTTCTGTCATTTCTAAAAACTGATTAACCCACAAATACTAGTTGAACTTCTTCTGTAGGCTAGGGACTTTAGAAGATTCCAAAACTTAGGAAATTTATATCCCAGCTGCTGACAAAGGAAGTGAAGTGGAAATTTGAAAAATGCAAATATTTAGCCTCATTTAAAAATACCTTTTGTGTTTTTCCTCTGAATAATGCAAAAAGAAGTTATCTTACTTTCATCAGTGTTTGAGAGTATTATGAAGACCAGGACAGACTAAGCTATTTGTATTGGTGTTTGCCATCTACTACTGTGTGTCTTGGTTTATCTTTATTAGTGTAATTGGAGAGCAATTTGTATCTAAGTTGGAAACTAGTTTACCCCATGTTGTAATACCTTTGGAAACATACATATTGCTCAACCCATGGTAAATACTAGCAACAAGTTTTGGGGCTCTGATTATGTTTAAAACTCCATCCTGCTGACATCCATCAACTAGCAGAGGTAGGTATTTTAGCTCAACCTCTGACAAATTTAGAAAAGAGAATGATTTTCTTCTCTGTGTTGATCTGTCATTCTTCAATTTATCAACTAGCTCATGCTTGACAGAAAAAAATGATATCCATTTTTTGGATTGAGGATTTCCCGTTTCCATCTCACAAAAGGAATAATAAAAACTGAACTTTCTAAGTGTGCTATTACTGAGCCAACATCAAATTTTCATATACATTTGAAAGGAAAAATAATCTGTAGGACAATAATATATCTTATCCCAGAATAAAACAAATACAGAAACACTGGCATGGATTAATTATGCCCCCTTTTGAGGCTTTCTATTAATAAGTCTTTCACAAGGGTTTCACTTAGTCTTAATGAATGTATCCAAACTATCAATTTCAGATCGGGCATAAACATAATATTACCATGATTGTGTATAAATCAAGCAGATCCCTCCTCCACATAACTCAAATTAATCAGTTAGAACCCAGTACCCTGGCTATATTTGGTATGCTTTTGGATCACTTAGCCTAACTCGGGTTTAGAGCAACTGAAGACATGGTTCATTCAGGTCCAATCATGGAAGATCCCAAAGAAGATAGTGTCTCTCAGATTAAAAGCATATATAAGAAGCTGCAGACTATGGGACTCTATGTCCATAAAGACATATAATTAGTCATTCTTGCAGTTGGAATTTTGACCAATGTTAAAAATCAGGATTTTTAAATACAAAAATCTTGATTCAAGGATGTCTTGAAAATCAGTAACATAGCTTATCAGGGCTGTTTGTTATTGAAACTTTCCTGTTGGTCCAATTTTAAACAACTCATACAATGTATTCACATGTTCCTACATCTGACCTTGGGTGAACATTTAGAAATGTGACCCCTGGCCTTGGGATGTGGGATTGGGAAGGATGGCTATATATTGCAGGTAATGCTATAGGACTGTTCATCTTGACAATGATTCTGCTGGTGGGGATGGTTCTCTAGGATAGTTACAGCTGTTTTATAATCATCTAGATAGGTTTGTGAAGTTACAAAATTTTGAGTCCTGCTCCCAGAGATTTAAAGGCAGTAGATGCCTTTGAAATGGTGATGGTGGGAAGTAGGGAGAGTGGATAGGATCTGAACTACTTAATTTCTCTCCAGGTCTATCTAAGAATTATTTAGACTGGGAAGGTACTCTGTATTCAGCACTCTTAGCATTTCCTTATGCCTTAATGTGCACAAGGAGATCAGGAACTATAATGAAAATCTATACCTGGGACTTGGGCTTTCTGGGCTTTAGGTCCTTGTTTACTATTCATTATTTGTGGGACTTTGGCCATTCACAGAAACTAGGTCTCAGTAATTACACTTGTAAAATAAAGTCAGAGATGTAAGTGTGTTTTAAAAGGTTCCTAAAATGTCTATGAAAATAATAAAACTGTAGAAATGCAATTAAAATACATTGAAAATTATCTATAAGAAAAAATTTGAGTTTTTGATGAAAAAATGACATTTTCTTATTTTAGAAGTTTTTTAAAAGCCATAATGTAACATAAATATTCAGCTGAAAATATTTTCCCTGACTGATCTGTTTAAATGATTCTGGAATCATAAAGATTACAAAAAGGTCTGATATGACTTTCTCTTGTGTCTTTTTCCCCTTCACCTTAATATCAGAAAACATGATCAAATTGCACTTCAACAGATTAGCATAGAAGCAAATTCAATTGAAGGGAAAGAGAAGCATAGAAACTGTCATCATGTCAAAATACATCTTAAAATAAATAGCATTAAGAGATTTTAAAAGTCTCTGGAGAGATGCATAGGCTCTGTGAATACATGGTTTGTTTAAATTAACCAAAGGCAAAAGAAAGTATTGAAGACTGAAAAGTACAGTCAAGCCACAGGAACAAGAAGAAAAATAGGACTAAATCTGAGAGGATTAAAATGTATTAATCCTTCCTTGCTAACATTGACAAGTGCAATGATATAGAAAATTAGGAGTCACTCAGGGACACACAGTCAGTTAGAATAATTCAGTCCCCTTAATTCCCTTTCTTTTTTGTAATTGAGAGCAGTTATAGATTGGGGCATGTGTGTATCATGTCACGTGCATTCCAATTTTTGATTAGATATTCTCCATTTTTAAGTATCATGCTGTAATGTAAACTGCATTAAGAATGAGTAGGCAACAACAGCAGTATTTAAAAAAAAACATGAACCCAATATATTTATTTAAATGTAAATAAGATGGAATTTAATTAATACCTTGTAAATAAAAGTATGGCTGAAATCAATGACAATGCTTTTTAAATTCTACATACTAAAGAAAACAGTGGGGAAAATATCCAGGTCTCCTTGTAGTGAAAAATGCGTTTTTTAATTAAGAAAACACAAATTTGCAATTACAACCTCGCTGCCTATTAGATGTGTACCTTTGAGCATGTTATTTATTCCCTCTGAGACCCAATGAAGAATAAATAGTTTTGAGATAGGCTGACAAAGGGGGACAAATGGAATTGGCCATGACTATACTTATCAACTTAAGAGGCAGAAATGTGCTCTTACTCTGCTTTGGCAAGTGTTCTTCCATGAGAGTTTTTGGGAAGAACATAAAACATTTACAAATACATTGCATTTCCCTTATGTATGAATTGTGAAAATTGCATTCCTTTTTGTCTCGGAATATTAGTAATAGAAAATGAAAATTGTTCAACTTGGGCTCTAAGTCTTTGTTTACTATTAACTATGTGTGGGATTGGGGAAATCACAGATAATGAAATTATTCATAATTTTGTACCTTGTACTATTGATGGAAAAAATGGTATAGGTGCTCATGGATGTCAGTGATATATTTATCACCAATATATATCTGGGAACTTCTTTGGTCCTTTCAGGTTGTTTCTGCAACCTGGAATATACCAGTGGCCAAAAATAAGAAGAAACTACTACTGGATGAGATATGTAAGAACAAAGATTATGAACTGGGTACAAACATTGAAATTACAGGCATACATACCTTCTGATTCATGATGGTGTGAGTTGTTGGGTAGCCAGAGATATGTCTGAGATGAAAAGGAACCCAGTAATTTGAATAAGAGTATACATTATATAAATTTAAGTGAGAATAAGCCTTGAGAAACTGTATTAACAGATTTTTCAATGCCTGATGAAATCAAGTAGCTTATAATTTTTCCAGAGATAATGAAAGTTAGAATGTTTTTGATAATTCTCTATACTACTATGTGCAGAGAATACTATTTATCCCTGTACAACCATTCTTCCATAGTAGTAAAAGCCCTTATTTTTAGCTGGGCTCAAGAAGACCAAAGTAAGAACATTTCTCAGCCAATGGAAAAGGTTGTAGAATGCAAATGGACATGTTGTTTGGTAATTTCCAGTTGAGAAAATAATCTCAGGAGCAGACCCATATATACAGAGAACAAATTGATGATTGACAGAGGGGAGAGGGTGAGAAGTAGGAAAAATGGGTGAAGCAGAGTGGGAGATAGAGGTTTCCAGTTACAAAATGAACAAGTAATGAGGATGAAAGTTATGGCATAGAGAATATAGTCAATAGTATAGCATTGTCTAGTGACAGATCTAGCTACATTTGTGGTGAACATATCATAGCATAGCATATCATATGGAGTTGTTGAATTCCTATGATGTACACCTGAAACTAATGTAATATTGTGTGTCAACTATACTTCAGTTAAAAAAAAAGAAAGATCCACAATTTGGATTACCATTTTTTCTACAAGTGTGTCCATTTTTTTTGCATTGTTGTTACTTCATATGGTAAGATCCTCTTCCTTTCTTGGACGTCCCTTGGCCATCTCCAACGGTGCCACGACTCCCCTCCATGTCTTCCCATCTGATCCATTTTTATTCTTTTCTCTCATGGTATATCTCTATTTCTTTTACTACTTTACTATCCTAATGCAGTTTTTATTTTATATTGTGATTATTTATATAAGTGTTCAAGTCCTAGCTTGCAAATTATTTTTGATGCAGGATAAATTTTTGATGTGCCTTGAATTTTACAAATTAAGGACTAGATAAACACACAGGTGCTGAACAAATGCCTGTTTTTGAGTGGCAGAGAATTATGAGATACTCAAACCAGCTGAACTAACCAGGAATTCAGGAGAAAGCAATCCCAGCTTAATAGGTGGGGAACAGGTCCAGAAAGAAATTGATGCCAAATTGGAACTGAAATGAAGTAGACTTCAAGGGTGCCCTCAAAAAGATGAATGGGGAATTCAAGCAATAAACACAATGACAAATGAGCTGGATGATAGTGGTGACACAGTGAAGAGAGCATAAGCTGCTTCTCTCAAAAATAAGAAATGAGACAAATAGAAAGTCCAGGAAAAATAACAGCTAAATGTGTCTGAGAAAGTCATTGTCCAAATATGGGATAAACGACATAAGACATGGTTTTGAGCAAATAGTAAAGTGTAATTATGGAGAATCCATTTGACCCAAATGGTTAGGATCATTACACATTGGCTAGTAGTGTAAGGGTGGTGATATTGGATCTACAGTGAAGGAAGTAGAATATTTGTATATTAGTTGGCTCTCCATTGAATATTTATGTGATCATTATATTGTAATTGCTGTTAGTGTTCATCTTTCAGAACACCTCAATAGACAAAGCACAAATATTTAATTATGGCTATAAAACAGAACCTTATATAATGACATTTCCTAATGGAAGGTAGAAGGTAAAGGGGATGTATACATGAGGGCTCAATAGAAGGGAGTCAAGTAATTGATTGTAATTGTATTTAATAAGAATTAAATAGAAGGTTAATGTATTTTTTAATTCAAAAAGTTTACCAAAATGAAAAAAAGGTTATAGAATTAATGTTGTTTTCAAGGGGGCTTAATAAATAATACTCGCATCCTCACCTGGGTTCCTAAGTAATTGAAAAAAAAAATGAGTGTCAGGGAGAAGGAAAAAACCACTTTGGTTCCTGGTGCAAAACGGATGAGTCTAAATAGGTTTACTAACTGAACCTGGGTGATGGACAGACTAACCATCTGGGCCAGGTCCTTCCTCACTGTAGAGAACAGCAGGAACTGGAGAAGTGCCAGAGTCCAGCTCCAGCACGTCCAGGGCTCCCTGAAGGATGGACGGTGTTGGCAAAAGGGAGTGAGAGAGCCCTGGCTTCTTTCTGCTTACCAGGCAGGCATCTCTGCACTGACCTGAGAATCAGCTTTACTTACTGAAAATATGTATGGGGTACAAAACAGAAGTGGCAATTGCCTTAGACAATAATTTCTGATAACAAATTCTTTCGTATGTAAAAATTTCCCAGCACATAGATTGGTAGAAGACTCATGCATAATCTTTCCCAATAGAGATTGAAGTAGGTGACTAAATATTTATCATATGGGGAAGGAAGGAATCTCTAGCATACAAATACAAAGCAAAGTTTTTAGCATAGCAAAGGCAAGACTTAGCTCTTTTGTGAGAAGGGGTCAATAGGCTATTTTCTAGGGGAAGAAAAATAGGTTTTCTCAGGAAATGTATCATTTGCTCCTATAATCACAAAAGAAGAAACTCCTATAACAAGTTTCTTCACAAGGTACAATTCACATATTTTTAGCATAAGAAGGCAAGTCACTCCTAATATCAGTCAGTCAGGCACCTTGGGGGTCGGTGCTCAAGCAGATATTGAGTAGGGGTTGAGTGGGTGTAGATGCCAGTCGGCATCTGACAGTGGGACACCTTGCAAAGCTGCCTTACTTCAGAAATGGCTCCCAGCAGAGAAGTCCAGAAAAAGAAACAAAGGATTCAGGAGAGAACCAAGCTGTTTATTCTTCCTAATTTTACCAATTAGATATTCATTCAGTATTCCTCAACTCCTGCAGTGTGGAGTAAAGACACAGAATATGAGCAGGAAAGGTGCAGTCAGTGGAGCTATGACTATCCCATCTCCATCACCACCACCACTATGAGCCTCAGGGGAATGCAATGAAGGGAGGGGCTGGCTGGTATAGGTAAACTAATTCTTCATCTTTCCTGGTGGAATGTTGATAGACATCATCTAAAATGGATAAAAGAAGAAAAAGCAAATTTTCTGTTTGCCAATAAGCAGGTTTCCTCAGAGGGACTGGATGTTTAAACAAATTAAATTTTCTCTATAGATTATAAACTCTTGAATTGTTTTTTCTTTAGCTGTATGGATTTCTTACTGTGGTTACAGAAGGATGATAATATGATGTATTCTTGAATTAAAATTCAAAATAACATTCTCCATAATGGTAATATTTTAGAATTAATAATAGAATTTTATCTAATTGAAGCTCACTTTCTCATTCCCCTCCCCCAAGATTAAAGACATATATATAATGTTCTAATAATAATAATACTTTTGTAAATATGAAAAACCTTAACACTTGCATGCTGTGCTGTCTTTGAAGGGATCTATGTGGAGGAAATTCCCATTAATCTAGACAATACCTCCCTGTCACAGATGACAGACTAGGTGACACATTACATATTCCATCCAGACAACACCAGCAATGTTTGTGGGAATACCACTTTGGAGAACAACTGAATTAAACTGAACATTTTCTCTCAAATGGCTTTATTGCTGTATAATTGACATATCATGAAGTTCATTCATCAGCTTTAAGTGTGTAAGGTGACCTGCTATTACAGATAGCCTGTGAGTGGAGGTGGATGTTCCCAAGATCAACTAAATGGCCCATGTTCTTAGTATTTACAGTCGAAGTTGGGGAAACAGCCATGAATACAACTACTAAAAATATAGTATCACAGATATGATTACAATTCACTCTGTCAGTGGTAGAGTGAAGTTTCAAAATTAACACTGCAGATACTACTAAGTAATTGAATGAGTCACTAGGTTGCAATTTTAATTTTCAATTAGGAGTCATCTCCCTCTTTAAGAAAGAGTAAATAAATCTCAGAGCTTAAGGGACGAATTCCACTCTTGAAATTACCTACAGGAAAGCAAGGGTAATGAACATGAAATGTCTTTTCCTTAGAACAATTATATTAAATTTTTAAGATATTTTCCCACAGGCACTGAAGTCACAAATTAGAAGAATAATATATTATGCAAACTTTCTGGTAGAGAGAGAAACTCCTTTGGCATATATTGATTCAAGAAAATGAGGAAATGAATCCTCAGGTGATTTTGAAATAATCCTTCTTGAGAACTAAAACAAAATCTACATATAAAATAAGAGAGAATGGAGGCTTAATGATTCCATGTGATAGAACTTATATAAATAGACTGAATGTGTGCATTTACTATTTAGGATTAAATGGTTGGCTTTGCTGGGATTTTCTGGGGAAGGAGATCACATATAATATCTCTATTTTGGGAGTTGATACCAAACCATAAGACATATCACTTAGTCCGCAGAAAACTAATTTTTAAGGGAACTTATTCTAATAGTTAGCATTTTTGTAATTTTGGTTTGAACTGAATGACAACTCATGCTGCAAGATAGTTATTGAAGAGCTAATATGTTTAAGGGTATTTTCTGGCATTAAAGTTATAGCATGAACTCACTTTTGTCACTAGTGGTGTATGACGAAAGTGCTAATTCTCAGTACCAAGTTTAAACAGATAATATTAAACAATTTAGCAAATTAGTAAAAAGAAAAAAATTAGCATTCTGTGTACTTTCCCAGAGCAGCACAATAATGCTTTGATTCATACATATCATCTCATTTAACTACCACAGTAACACTCGAGTGACATGTTTATACTTCCATTTTACACAAGAGAAAAATAAGGCTCTATGTAGTGGTAAAGATCCCTAAATTCCTATAACTAGTATGAAGCAGAGGCAGTCTGTATGAGATTTACCAACCCCAGAGCCCACATTGCTTGGGTACATCCTGATTGAAATATTTAAAATTCTATTAGCATTTTCTAATTTATGGTATATGTTCTTTTTCTGCAAGAGCTCCTCAAGTCTCTGGAAGATATTTGACAGCATTTTAATTTGCTTAGAAACTTGCATGTGATGGCAGTTGAAGAAATCTATCCTTTAAATTATACTTGGATTATTAACAATTTAACACGTAAGCCTCAAAAGTGACTACAAAGGGATGCATTTTTTTCACCAAGGAGGTCAGGGAATTCCCTCAGGTCTTGAATGTGTATTTGTGGTCTGAGTCCTACCAGGTGACTGCACGTTTTGATGTCATCCTCCTAGTTCAAGGGTGAAATAAGCCCAGGTAATGGTGAATGTCAGGGCAATTGTTAGAGCAGGGTGTGAAAGAAAGGCAATGTTTGAGTGAGCGCTGTTCCTTCCCCTCCTCTCTCCCTGCCCCCAGCCCAAGCCCCCTCAAGGCTCTCAGCCTTTGATATTAAAACCTGGTTAATGCCTTTTCCTCTGGGTTCTTCCAAGGATTAAAAGAGATCATCTGTGTGCAATGATGACTCCAGTGCCTGACATATAATAAGATCTCAAGAATGGTTAGTCATTTTTGTAATTCCTTGTGCTTTGCAAACTACTTTCATACAGTCTCCTCTAATTTTGATTATAATTCAGTGAGATAAGCATTCTCATCCCCATTTTTCGAATAAGAAATTTGAGGCTCAGGAATGCTAGGTATCCACTAATTCAACACAGCCATCCTAAAATTACAATCTTCTAACTCAATATTGGATTTTTTTCCTACCTCATCACAAACATTCTAAAAAAGATCCCAGATCTTCTTTGCTGGCTAACTTTTCATATCTTTTTAAATTAAATTAAATTAAATTAAGTTAATTTATTTAAATTTTATTTATTTATTTTATCCCAGTCTAGCTGACACTCAAAATTACATTTGTTTCAGGTGTACGACTTAGTGACTTGACAAGTTTATACAGTATGCTATGTTCACCACAAGTGTAGTGACTATTTGTCCTGTTACCTAGCTGTTATACCACTGAATGGATTCCTCATGCTAGCTATTTCCTAGTTATTCCTGTGACTTGCTCACTCCATACCTGGAGGCCTGTATCTCCCTCTCCCCATCTCCTATTTTGTTCAGCCACCCACCCCTAA
Organism: Helogale parvula; assembly: GCA_004023845.1. NCBI lineage: Eukaryota > Metazoa > Chordata > Mammalia > Carnivora > Herpestidae > Helogale > Helogale parvula. Next base: position 12,540 of record PJEM01017991.1, read on the forward strand.
CCCCTCTGGTAACCGCCAGTTTGTTCTCTGTATTAATAAGTCTGATTCTGTCCTTTGTTTATTCATTTTTTATTAGATTCCACTTATGAGTGGAATCATATGGTATTTATCTTTCTCAATCTGACTTATTTCACTTGGCATAATACCCTCAAGATCCGTCCTTGTTGTCACAGAAGGCAAAATTTCATTCTTTTTTTATGGTTGAGTAATCTTATATATACATATAACATATATATGTATATATATGTGTGTGTGTGTATATGTGTGTGTGTGTGTGTGTGTGTGTGTGTGTATCACCTTTTTTTTCATTCATCCATCAATATGTTCTTAGGTTGTTCCCATATCTTGGTTGTTGCAAATAATTCTTCCCTAAACATAGGGGTTCATATACCTTTTCAAATTAGTGTTTTTATTTTGGGGGATAAATACCCCAGAATAGAATTATTGGATCATATGGTATTTCTCATTTTTAATGCTTTGAGGAATCTCCATATTCTACAGTGGTTTTATCAATTTATATTCCCACCAACAGTGCATGAGGGCTTTCTTTTCTCTACATTCTCACCAACACTTGTTATTTTTTGTTATTCTCATTTTAGCCATTCTAACAGGTGTGAGGCAATATTTAATGTGGTTTTGATGTGCATTTCCCTGATGATCAGTGATATTGAGCATCTTTTCATGTGCTTGATGGCCATCTGTATGTCTTCTTTGGAAAATGTCTATTCAGGTTCTCTGTCAAATTTTTGGATTCGACTCTTTGTTGGTGGTGAGTTGTGGAAGTTCTTTATATATTTTGATTAACCCTTCATGGGGTATGTGATTTGCAAATATCTTCTCCCATTAGTAGGTTATTCCATTTTGTTTTGTTTTGTTGATGGTTTTCTTTGCTGTGCAAAATCTTTTTCTATGATGTAGTCCTGATAGTTTATTTTTGCTTTTGTTTCCCTTACTTTAGGAGACATATCTAGAAAAATGTTGCTACAGCTGATGTTACTGCCTGTGTTCTCTTCTAGGACTTTTATAGTTTCAGGTCTCACATTTAGATTTTTAATCCATTTTGGGTTTATTTTTGTATATGATGTTAGAAAGTGGTCCAATTTTAGGCTTTTACATGTAGCTGTCCAGTTTTCCTAGCATCGTTTATTGAAAAGACTCTCTTTTCCCCATTGTGTATTCTTGTCTTTGTCATAGATTAGTTGGCCATAGTTGTGGGTCTGTTTCTGGGCTTTCCATTCTGTTCCTTTGACCTATGTGTCTGTTTTTGTGCCAGTACTGTAATGTTTTGATTACTATAGCTTTGTAGTATATTTTGAAATCTGGTATTGTGATATCTCCAGATTTTTGTTCTTTCTCAGGATTGCTTTGGCTAGTCAGGGTCAACTATGATTCCATATATATTTTAAGACTAGTTTTGTGAAAAATCCTGTTGATATTTTGATAGAGGTTACATTCATCTGTAGATTGCTTTGGGTAGTTTAGACATTTAACAATATTAATTTTTCCAATCTACAATCCATGACCATGAAATATCTTTCCATCTGTGTCACCTTCAATATCTTTCAGCAGTGTTTTATAGTTTTTGGAGTACATCTTTCATCTCTTTGGCTAAGTTTATTCCTAGGTACTTTATTCTTTTTGGTGCAATTGCAAATGTTAATTTTTAAAAATTTATCTTTCTGCTACTATCAGTGTATAGAAATGCTACTGATTTCTGGGTATTAATTTTGTATCCTATCACTTTACTGAATTTGTTTATTACTTCTAGAAGTTTTTTGGCATAGTATTTAGGATTTTCTATGTCTAGTGACAAATTAACTTCTTCTTTGCCAATATGGATGCCTTTTATTTCTTTTTCTTTCTTATTGCTGTGGCTAGGATTTATAGTACTATACTGAGTAGAAGAGGTGAAAGTGGACATCTCCTTGTCTTGTTCCTGACCTGACCTTAGAGGAAAAGCTCTCAGTTTTTCATGACTGAATACAATATTAGCTGTGACTTTTTCATATGTAGACTTTATTATGTTGAGGTATGTTTCTGTAACACCACTTTGTTGAAAGTTTTTATCATGAATGGGTGTTTCAATCTTGTCAAATGCATTTTCTGCATCTACTGATATGATTATAAGATCCTTATCTTTCATTTGGTTAAAGTAGTTACCACCTTGATTGATTTGCAAATATTGAATCATTCTTGCATCCCAGCAATAAATCCCACCTGATCATGGTGAATGATCTTTTTAATACTTTACTATATGTGATTTGCTAATGTTTTTGTTGAAGATTTTTGTATTTATATTTATCCGGAATACTGGCCTGTAGGTTTCTTTTTCCTTGTGGTATTCTTTTTCTGGTTTTGGTATCAGGATAATGTTGACCTCATAGAATGTATTTGGAAGCTTCTCTTCCTCTTCAATGTTTTGGGAATTGTTTGAGGAGAATAGGTATTCAATATTCTTCAGCAGAATCTGGTCCTGGACTTCTATTTTTTTGATAGTTGTTTGATTACTGATTGAATTCTGTTACTTGTAATCAGTCTGTTCAGATTTCTATTTGTTTCTGGTTCAATTTCAGGAATTTATCAATTCTTCTAGATTTTCCAGTTTCTTGGCATATAATTTTTCATAGTATTCTCTTATAATCCTTTGTATTTCTGTAGTGTCAATTGTTACCTCCTCTCTCATTTCTGATTTTATTTATTTGGTACTTTCTCTTTTTTTATCTTGATTGAGTCTAGCTAAGAGTTTGTTAATTTTATTTATCTTTTTAAAGAACAAGCTCTTGATTTCATTGACTTTCTCTATTGGTTTTTGGTCTCTATGTTACTTATTTCTGCTTTAATATTTATTATTTTCTTTATTCTACTCACCTTGGGTTTTCTTTATTCTTTTTTTTTAGTTCCTTTAGATGTGAGATTGGATTGAGTGGATTTTATTATTTTATTTATTTTATTTTTGGGGCAGGTCTGTATTGCTATATACTTCCCTCTTAGAACTACTTTTGCTATATCTCAAAGAATTTGGACCATTTCCAATTTCATTTATCACCATGTATTTTTAAATTTCTTTTTTGATTGCTTCCTTGACCCACTGGTTTAGTATTATGTTGTTTAGTTTCTATGTGGTTGTGTTTTTCTTCCAGTTTTTTCTTGTGATTAAATTTCTAGTTTCATACTACTGTGATCAGAGAAGATGCATAGTATGATATTAATCTTCTTAAATTTGTTAGGCTTGTTTTACGACCTAATATGTAATCTATTCTGGAGAATGTTCCATGTGCACTTGAAAAGAATGCATATTCTGTTTTTGGATGGAATGTTCTGTATATATCTGTTATATCCATCTGGACCAGTGTGTCATTCAAAGGTATTGTTTCCTTATTGATTTTCTGTCTGGATGATCTATGCATTGGTGTTAGTGGTGTGTTATATTTCCCTACTATTGGGGCACCTGGGTGGCTCAGTCACTTAAGCTGCTGACTTCGGCTGAGGCCATGATCTCATGGTTCATGAATTCGAGCTCCTCTTTGAGTTCTGTGCTGACAGCTCAGAGCTTGGAGCCTAGTTCCCATTCTGTGTCTCCCTCTCTCTCTGCCCCTCCCCCACTCACACTCTGTCTCTGTCTTTCTCAAAAATAAATAAATGTTAAAAAAATTTTTTTGGCGACAAGATGGGAGAGAAGAAAGGAGCCCCATTACCTCTGCCCACAATTATCAAACTGAGAAGAATTAAAAGCCACAGCTTTCTAAACTCCAAGAATGGAGGTGAGAGCACAGACCCCTTATTGACAGCAGTCTCATGGTTGCCTGAGTGAGTGAGTGCAAACTGGGACCAGAGACTTTCGGGGAGGGAGCACTGGCCCAAAGCAGAGTAGGGAGACAAAGGGCCCAGAAACTTGGTGCTGGGGCCGCAGAAATCCGTCTGTCCATGCACAGTTCCCTGGGACAGCTGTGCGGGTGGGATGGCTGTGAGTCTAGAGATGGACAGATCTGCAGGGGAGCTGCAAGCGCCGGGCAGCCATATGTCCAGAGGTGCACAGACCTTCACAGCCAAGCACAGCACCACCAGGCAAGGCAGCAGAGAGACCAGGGGAAGAGAAGTAGAGACTGAAACACTCAGCATAATCTCTGGAGAGGGGAGATCTCGCCTGGGACTGAGAGCTGCTGAGCACAGAGAGAGATCCTTCCCCCTCAGAGGGCTTCTTCTCCCTTATTCTCCCAAAAAACTGACCTCACATTCCCTTACTCAATCCCCTCCAGAAAGGAGATTTCAACTGTGGTGGCAATATTAAGTGCATGGGCAAGGACTTAGAAACCGGGCAAAACTTAAAAAACAGAAACAATTAGACCCGCCCGAGGCACAAGGAGATTGGACTCAAGAGAGAGGCTGGTAACCCATGGTCTGAGTGGGGCTTGGGGTGCCGCCATACTTCTTCTCCCTGTATCCACTAAGGCAGGGCCTCAGAGAGCAGCCCCTGAGACCCGACCTTCCTACACCAAGTCATGCCCATCTGCTCTGGAGAGCTGCTGTGTTTTTGCTTATTACTTTTAATTGTTTTTTCTTTCTTTTCTTCTGGAAAACCTCCAAAAATGTGGAGGTTAAGAACTACCCTACCGAAGGGTGATTGGGCAAACCAGGCAATTAGAGAGGAAGTTAAAAAAATATATGGAAACAAATGAAAATGAAAATACAACAATCCAAACTCTCTGGGATGCAGCAAAGGCAGTCCTAAGAGGAAAGTTTATTGCAATCCAGGCCTATTTCAACAAACTAGAAAAAAACACAACCTCAAAACCTAACAGAGCACCTAAAGAAACTAGAAAGGGAGCAGCAAGAGCACCCCAAACCCAGCAGAGGAAGAGAAATAATAAAGATCAGGGCAGAATTAAACAAGATAGAATCCACAAAACAATTGAACAGATCAATGAAACCAAGAGTTGGTTCTTTGAAAAAATAAACAAAATTGATAAACCTCTAGCTAGGCTGCTCAGAAAGAAAAGAGAGAACACCCAAATAGACAAAATCATGAAGGAAAATGTATCTATTACAACAGATCCCTCAGAAATACAGCAATCATCAGAGATTAGAATGAAAAATTATATGCCAACAAACTGGACAATCTAGAAGAAATGGACAAATTCCTAAACACACATGCACTACCAAAATTCAAACAGGAAGAAATAGAAAATCTGAACAGACCCATAACCAGTGAAGAAATCGAATCAGTTATCAAAAGTCTCCCAACGAATAAAAGCCCAGGGCTGGATGGATTCCCAGGGGAATTCTACCAGACATTTAAAGCAGAGTTAACACCGGTCCTTAAGTTATTCCGAAAAATAGAAATGGAAGGAAGACTTCCGGACTCATTCTATAAAGCACATATCACTTTGAATCCTAAACCAGACAGAGATCCAACAAAAAAAGAGAATTATAGGCCAATATCCTTAGTGAATACAGATGCAAAAATACTCAATAAGATACTAGCAAATCTAATTCAACAGCATATAAAAAGAATTATCCATTATGATCAAGTGAGATTCATTCCTCTGTTACAGGGTTGGTTCAATATTCACAATCATTCAATATGATACATCACATTAACAAAAGAAAAGAAAAAAACCCATATATGATCCTGTCGATAGATACAGAAAAAGCATTTGACAAAATACAACATCACTTCTTAATAAAAACCCTTGAGAAAGTCGGGATAAGAGGAACTTACTTAAACATTATAAAAGCCATTTATGAAAAGCCCACAGCTAATATCATCCTCAATGAGGAAAAACTGAGTCCTTTTCCCCTGAAATCAGGGACACAACAGGGATGTCCACTCTCACCACTGGTGTTTAACATAGTGCTGGAAGTCCTAGCATCAGCAATCAAACAACTAAATGAAATAAAAGGCATCAGAATCAGAAAAGAAGAAGTAAAACTTTCACTTTCTGCAGATGACATGATACTCTATATGGAAAACCCGATTGACTCCACCAGAAGCCTTCTAGAACTGATCAATGAATTCAGTAAAGTTGCAAGCTACAAAATCAATGTACAGAAATTGGTTGCATTCTTATACACCAAAAATGAAGCAACAGAAAAAGAAATCAAGAAACTGATCCTATTCACAATTGCATCAAAACCCATAAAATACCTAGGAATAAACCTAACCAAAGACATAAAAGACCTGTATGCTGAAAACTATAGAAGACTTAGGAGGGAAATTGAAGAAGACACAAAGAAATTGGTAAACATTCTGTGCTCAGGATCAGAAGAATAAACATTGTTAAAATGTCATTATTACCCAAAGGAATTTACACATTCAATGCAATCCCCATCAAAGTTGCACCAGCATTCTTCTCAAAGCTAGAACAAACTATCTTAAAATTTGTATGGAACCACAAAACCCCCCAAATAGCTAAAGTAATATTGAAAAAGAAAACCAAAATGGGAGGCATCACAATCCCAGACTTTAGCCTCTACTACAAAGCTGTCATCATCAAGAGAGTATGGTACTGGCACAAAATCAGAAACATGGATGAATGAAATAGACTGGAGAGCCCAGAACTGGACCCACAAGTCTATGGCCAATTAATCTTTGACAAAACAGGAAAGAGTATCCAATGGAATAAAGATTCCTTCTTCAACAGGTGGTGTTGGGAGAGCTGGACAGCAACATGTAGAAGAATGAAGCTAGACCATTTTTTTACACCATCCACAAAAATAAACTGAAAATGGATAAAGGACTTGAATGTGAGACAGGAAACTATAAAAATCCTAGAGGAGAAACCAGGAAATAGCCTCCTTGACCTCAATTACAGTAATTTCCTCCTCGACACATCCCCAAAGACAAGGGAACCAAGAGCAAAAATGAACTGTTGGGACCTCATCAAGATAAAAAGCTTCTGCACTTCAAAGGAAACAATCAAGAAAACTAATAGGCAACTGACAGAATGAGAAAAGATAGTTGCAAATGGCATGCCAGATAAAGGGCTGGTATCCAAAATCTACAAGGAACTCACTAAACTTCATACATGAAAAACGAATAATCCAGTGAAGAAATGGTCAGAAGACCTGAGCAGACACTTCTCCAAAGAGGACATCCAAATGGCCAACAGGCACATGAAACGATGCTCAGCGTCACTCATCATCAGGGAAATACAAATCAAAACGATACTGAGATACCACCTCACGTCAGTCAGAGTGGCTAAAATGAACAAATCAAGAGACTATAGATGCTGGCGAGGGTGTGGAGAGACGGGAACCCTCCTACACTGTTGGTGGGAATGTAAACTGGTTCAGCCGCTCTGGAAAACAGTGTGGAGGTTCCTCAAAAAACTATTGATAGAACTCCCTTATGACCCAGCAATAGCCCTGCTAGGGATTTACCCAAGAGATACAGAAATGCTGATGCATAGGAGCACATGTACCCCAATGCTCATAGCAGCAATGTCAGCAATAGCCAAAACATGGAAAGAGCCTAAATGTCCATCACCTGATGAGTGGATCAAGAAGATGTGATATATATACACAATGGAGTACTACATGGCAATGAGAAAGAATGAAATC
>PJEM01017992.1:6621-20196 GCA_004023845.1 Helogale parvula
CTCACAGAAACTTTCAAAGTAAGAAACAACAACCCTGGCGCGAAGTGTGGAAGGCGAAGCAGCAGGCCACAGTCAGGAACACACCTCTCACGTGCCCCAGAACGGCCCTGGTGTGTGTTTACGGAGGTTACTGCCCACCTCCTTCAGTCTAGAATGGGGCCCTTTGGACAGACGGAACAGGAGGCCAGGAGGAATACACTGGGGGTCTAGGAAGGAGGAACGTGCTCTTGAGGCCCCTTCTCCAGCTTCTGGCAAAACCACCGAATTTCAGTTTTTAAATTCACTTATTTTGAGAGAGAAGGAAAGCACGCATGCACGGGAGCAAGAGAGAGAGGCAGAACCCCAAGCAGGGTCCCTTCTGTCAGCCCAGAGCCCCATGATGCAGGGCCTGAACCCAAGAACTGTGCTATCATGACGTGAGCGGAAACCAAGAGTCTGACGCTTAATGGACTGAGCCACACAGGTGCCCGGAATTTCAGAGTTTAAAGTGACTTCCAACTTTCTTATACTGTGTATGGCCAAAAGGCAAGATTTCACCTTAACTAATGTTTTACAACTTATTCCACATACTTATAATGACAAATCTGAGAAAGATACGTTGAATTGTGTATATCTTCTTTTTTGAAGAAAAAGAAACACATGAGATGCTACAGGTGTTAGTAATTCACCAGATTATCTTTTTAACCTTTACCATGAGAAATGCACCGTAAAACCTTTATTAAAAAGGCACATCATAACATTCTTTCGTATGCATTTATGCAGGAAAGTGCCCTTGCCTGGCAAAGTGTGTGCCACCTTTTCAAAGAACCGAATTCATTAATGGGTTACACATTAGTGAAATTTAGAGCAATGACAGCCTCTTGGCCCAGCTGAACATAAATTTGGCACACATCTAAACAAGCCCCTCCCCCCTCTCTCTGATTCTGTAAATATGAAAATGGGAGAAAACAGAGAACAGAAAAGTTTGGGATCTCATTTGCTACAGGAACAAGAAAGCCACACCGCCTCTCAAATGCATTACAGGTGGGGTGGGTTAGGAGTGCCTTTATACCTTCCTGGTGTAGCGAAGCAGGAAAGGAAAACAAAAAACCTGCAAGTCACCTTGAAACTCTGGTAGTAGCCAAGAATTTTTACATTTTAAAGGGACCTTTGTCCCTAGGAAAGGCCTGACCCAACCCTTCCCAGAGACACTGACACTTTTAACCAGAAGAAAACAGGATGGCGGGGTGGTTGTTGTTTTCAAAGATCAATACAAGTCCAGCCGGTAAATTTCAAGTTCGATTTCTGTTCTGAGACCAGAGAATTCACAGTAAGCAGCGCCCTTCCCCCACACACGCACAAAACGCGAAACACATTCCTGATGAGACACATTAGGAACTTGTTGGAGCTCAAGTCCCGCTGTTTAAAAAGGACGCTGAAAGTTTCGGTACGTTTCTGCAGGTTTCCAGAGCGCCGTGGATCTAGGGCTGGAAGCCCAAAGTCAGTAAATATTGATGGGCTGATGGGAATCGAGAAGCTAGGATGGCGACAGCTGCTAGTCTGGGTTTCCCAGTGATAAGGGGTACAGGTTCAAGGGGTGCAGAACCAAGGGCCTACAGTGCCAAACACAGGTGGGGACAGTTCAGTCCACCCCCTGGCACGTGGAGTGGCTCCTCCCCAAACTCTGGGCAGCCCCACAGGTGCAGGCCACCGCTGAGAAGCGGGGAGTGACAGGGGACCCAGCCAGGTGCCTTCTCGAAGGGGGAGGGGAAGGGACCCGGAACAGGAGCCATTTAAACTCAGCGCGGCGCTTGGAGTCAGCAGGGCTGGGAGCCGCCGCCGAGAGGCCGGGGCGGCGCCGGGACCACGCACCTAAGCGTGTCCCGGTGCCCCGGTCCCCGCAGCTGCCCCAGCCGGACCCGCGCCCCCGCGTTGGGGGCGCGACCGACCCGCCCTCCGGCGCCCCTACCCCCGACGAGTCCCCCGCCCCGAGGCCCCCTTTGGGCTGTCACCCTGAGGGTCCCGCAGCCGCCTTACCTTGGTGATGACCAGCGGTTCTCCGTGCTCGCGGCCGCCCTTCAGGGTGAAGCCCCACGGGGCGCCGCCGCTCAGCTGCACCTCCACCAGGCGCCCGCCGTCGGCCGCCCGCGCGTCCGTCTCGGCCAGGCGCTCCGGCCGCGCGCGGGGCTCGGCGCCCTCCATGGCGCGGGGCGCGGAGGCGGCGCGGCCGCTCAGCCCCCACGTCCCGTCCGGCCCGCGCGCATGCACCCGGGGGAGCCCCGGCCGGCCGAGGGCGAGGGCAGGTCCGTGCGCTCCTGCCGCCGCCGGCCAGCGGCGAACTTGCGCGGCAACTTGGGAGGAAAGTGCCGGCCGGGGTCAGGGAGGGATCCGAGCGCGAGCGGCGCGGCGCACGGAGGAGGGCGGGCCGGGCCGGGGGCGGGGCCGGCGCGCTCCGGGGCTCCTGCAGCTCCGCGGGCGGGGTGCGGGGCGCGCGCGCGCGGGGTTCCCGGGAGCTGCCCGGAGGGTGGGAGGGGCGGCCGGAGGCGCGCGCTCCGGGACTCGCGCGGCCGCTGAGGGATGGAGGCTCGAGAGGCGCTCGGGGGCGGGGCGCGCGTCGACTAGTCGCGAGGGGGCGAGGGCCGGCGCACGCACGGTGTCGGTGCGGCCGGCCGGGGAGGCGAGTGCGTGCTCGGGACTTCCCCCCTAGTTACCCAAGGGTGGGAGGGGGCGACGCCCGGCGCGCGCACGGGACCTGTGCCGCTCGCTGGACGCAGGAGCGCGCTCCGGCTCGGTCCCCCACCCCCAAAGTTGCCCGGAAGGTGGGAGGGGGCGGAGCGCGCGCTCCGGACCTCGCGCCGCTCCGCGGGGTCCAGAGGCGGTCGGGGACCGCGACGCGAAGTCCGGGCCTTCCTCCCGCGGGAGCGCACCGCGACCCTTGGAGGCTCCGGGCGCGCTAGCCCCCAGGCCGGGAGGCCGAGTCGCGGCAGGTGAGGTGGCGGAAGCGCCCGCGCGGGGTGGGCCGGGCCGGGCGGGCGGCTGTCCGAGACCCCGGCGCCCTCCATCTTGGAGCGCGCGGCCGGCCCTCCGCCCCGCCTTTGTTCGAGCCGACCGCGGGCTGCCGGCGGCCGCCCAGGTGAGACCGGAAGCGCGGCGGGCGGCCCCTGTGCGCCCCCGCGCGGGTCCGCGAGCCGCCAGCCCGCTACCGCACGCACGTGCCTTGCCCCAGGCCCGGGCTTGGGGCCCGCGGGTCCGGGGAGTCCTTCCTGGGAGCCTCCCCCGCCGCGCAGCCCGGGCCGAGGCACCCGCCCTAGGAGGGTGCTTTTAAAGTCAGGGCAGGGAAGGGCGCCTGATCTGTTCCCGTGTGGCACTGCCAATCCTCCCACCAAGTCCCTGCCGCAGCGCCCAGCCCAGGTGAGGAATGGCCTGCTCCTGACTCTTGCTAGTTGCAGTCCAGGAAGTTTGTGCGTCCTGACCGGCCTCACTTTCGTAAGGCGGTGCCACGAGGTCTTAATATCCCACGTCTGCATTGCCTACAAAGGAAAGGTGGTCTGAAATTACTGAAAGGGAGTGCCTTCCAGCGCTACCCCATTTCAATTCACATAAAAGTCTGCTATGAAGGAATATCTGTATTGGTACGAATTTGCATGCTTCGCAAAAAAAAAAATCTTTTTCTTTCATTTGTAGCTATGTCACTGGACGCCGGTGATCGCTCATTTCTTCCAAGAAGCTCCATCAAGGTACATGTAACAGGTGGGGGTGGAATGGACCTCAAGGAGAAGCTCAGAGACCACTGGACAGAAAGAGAGGGGTCTCGGTCACTGTCGAGCAGACACAAGGAACCTCAACTCTGGTCTCCGTTTCTTCAGCGGTCAGGGGAGGGATTTCCATTCTTGGCTGAGGGTTTTGGGTCTCATCCAGGCAATTGAAGTAAGAGCGCAAACCTCGCTGCGCACTTGGGGCTCTGGGCTGTGGTTACTGCCCCACGAACAACTTCCAAACGACAGCGTCCAGAGTGTCTCCGGTTAGAGGATGGGAGTTTTTTTCTTCGTAAAGGGAGAGTTAAGGAGTGTGCCTGTTAGAATCCATCTCAAGCGTACCTTGACTGTAGTGGTCGTGCAAATTGGTTACGTTGCACAGAACTAAATAGACGCACACAGGAGTGCGCCGAAGCTGAGGAAACCTCACCAAGCTTGGCAGACTGTATCAACGATAATGTTCTGACTGAGCTGCAAGGCGCAAAGGATGTCCCTAGGCTGTGTCTTACAACTAAATGTGCATCTGTAATTACCTTCAGATGAGACATTTGATTTACAAAGCGGATGGATTGAAAAGCCAAAGGATAAAAGACTGTGTAAATGCATGTAGACCGCCCTGCCACGTGGTACTAACTTAAATCTCCGTGAACTAGGGCTGAAATTCAGGCCACTGGATTCACTAAGCACAGACCAAGATTCCATTGTCCCCCTAAATCACAGCCAAAGTCATCTTTGACATTTTATATTAATCGTGTAACCAGATTCCGTGTCTGCCACTTGAAAGGGTTAATTATCCTGCTCATTCCCCACACTTAGAGCAGGCTGACATTGATCCTTACTAAATTTCATTTTAGTGAGTTTTTTCTTAATCTTCACATTAGGCATTCCTCTCAGCTTAGCACTAATTGAATATTTCTAAGGCTGCTCCCTTTTAATAAATACAGCAGAAGGGACTAGACCAAGTCTGTCTGGCCTGCTTTGAGAAAGATGCCCTCTCTCCAGACCCTCATAAATCCTGTCCTTGACATTCTTGGGTTTCTACGGGTGGGCAAATCTACCATCACACCTCGACTTCGGTATTATGTCCATTATATCGTCATAAGACACCGTAACCTATCTTGGAAAACATCAGTATCTTGGGACTGAAAGGCATTGCCCCCAATGTATTAGCCCCACACTGTCTTTGGAAAAGTTTAGTATGACGCGGACCCAGTGTGGACTTACAGTGGTGATGGTTTTCTTTTCTAAGAACTCCTAACTCAGCCAGATTTTCTCAGGACAGAATATATATTCGTTAGCATCTAGCTTTTCTTTCAGAAGCCAGGGACAAATCGGTTTTATCCGCGTATGTTCTTCTGGACCTGCAGACGTGACCTTGTGACCCACCAACGTCTAGGCACTCAGTGGCCTTGGGTACCCCGCTTTTTCAAATCTGAGACTCCCTTTGATAGAGAAGGGACAGGTGAAATTAAAGGTAGTTCTTTTGATGTCTGGCCGGCTCAGTCCATGCAGCATGTGACTCTTAATCTCGGGGTTGTGAGCTCCCGGCCCCCATGCTGGGTGTGGAGATTACTGAAAAAGTTCTTTATTGTCACTTTATTGACAGTGAATGAACCAATCGATGAAATAGAAGACCAATCAACCACCTTTCAGAGATTTCATCAATAGCTAGTCCTTTTTATGAAATAGAGTTCAAATTATTTTAGTTTTTTTGTTCCAAAAAGAAAAGGATTTCTCATTATAAGATGTAGTGGAGGATAGAGTACCAGAACTTCACCGTTACCTTCCAAAGTAGGAGCTCAGCACCGCCAAGCTTTCCAGAACACCTGAGGCATTGTTTAAAGGGCAGTATTAGCCTTTTTGTACTTCCCCCTCTGTGTACCTGAGTCCGGGTCCCTGTGAACTCCGGCGGAGAGGCAGTCCAGATCGGAGAGCGTAGTGGGGGGCAGCTACAGGAGAACGTTGGCACAATGACTTTGCCTTTCATCACCAGCGGTCGTCATCTTGATTTCTGCCAGCTGTGATGACAAACATTGGCATTTAACCTCATTGCAGATCTTGGCCCCGTGACAGAAGCTGAATGCTGTGTAACAGTACCCACCTTCTCCCCCCTCCCCCCACCTCAGAGGGGTTTCCCTCTGGGTCTTGTTCCTTGGAGTATTGACAGATCTCTAGGGGAGAGACTTGGTCTTTCTGTGCGGGGGGCTCTGCCTGTGCCTGGCACCGCTCTGCTGTTCATGGACTCCACCCTGGGAGTCGGCCTCCTAGCGCTCAGCACCCCTGCTTGGGGAAGCAAGCAGACACAGCAACGAAGAAGTGGTAGTCCTGAGTCACGGGGAACTTACTCTGTACCGAGCACATTACGTAAAGGGCCTCCAGTCCAAAGCTGCTTGGAGCACACATCACCCCAATTTACAGAGGAAGAAACTGAGCCCTCTAGGGGCATAATACCCCACTTGAGGTTGCAGAGCCCGGTCCCAAGGGGGACTCACGCACTCAGCTCTTCCACTCACAGGGACCCGTGCTGGTCCGGGTATTGCAGGGCGGTTTGCAATGAGCTAGGGAGTTGGCTTTCCTTCGAAAGACAGGCAGACCCTGAGCCACCTTTCGAGGTTCCCTTGACCTCCAAACAAGAAAGAGACTGAAGCATCCTTTGTGGAAACTTTGCCTATAAACTTGGGCACTAATTTAGGTTTGCTTGAGTTCCAATTGTGTTACCTTGGAGAAGTGTCCTTTAATTTTTTTTTCTTTGTTTATTCATTTTGAGAAACAGCACAAGTGGGGGGAGGGGCTGAGAGAGGGAGGCAGAATGGGAAGCAGGCTCCAGGCTCTGAGCTGTCAGCCCAGAGCCCTACACAGGGCTTGAACCCACGAACAGTGAGATCATGACCTGAGCTGAAGTCGAATGATTAACCGACTGAGCCACCCAGGCGCCACTGGGACACATCCTTTAAAATGTTATATGTAAACGGTCAAGTGTTTGGCTGGTTGTTAAACACACACACACACACACACACACACACACACACACACGTACATTTTTATCAGTGAATTAATGAAAGGCAAACAACCAAGTTCTAGAGATTTAATCAATAGATAATCTTTAAGAAGTAAGTACAGTAAAACCTTGGATTGCAAGTACCTTGTTCTGCGAGTGTTCCACAGACCACCACTTCTAATAAATTTTACCTGGATAAACGAGCGATGGCTTGCAATACGAGCAGTACCAGTAGTGTGTGATGCCGAACGTCACATGATCCCCACTGAGCCAGTGTTCTCTCTCTCTCAGGGACTGTGGGTGATCTCTCCCCATGCTCAGATACTCAGTCTCAGGCCATGGTATTTGGTAGAAATCAGTGATTTTTCAGAACGTTGGAAGGTGCCCATAGCTGGCACTAGTGTATTTTTCATCACTTCAAGCTCCTTTGGACAATCCTTTGCTTTTCCAGACAAGAGTGAGCTTAGAAATGGTTTGCTTCATTCTAGGTCAGGCCACCTGCAGTAGAGACCCTTCTCGCTGCTGCCTTATTGCAGTTCCACTAACGCCAGTACCTGACAAGCGTTTATTCATACTCTACAGTAGCCAACATCTGTCAGCAATGGCCAAACGAGTCCAGTAACCCTCCTGTCTCGTCTCCCTCACACCAGCCACGGAGGTTCTCAAAGGTACGTGCAGGTTAGTTTATTTTTCTTTATATTTTGTATTCTCTTTATTATTTTGTATTATGTTACAGCATTGTAATTTTTATCTGAATACTTTGGGGTTGTGGAATGAATCATCCAAGTATCCGTTATTGCTTATGGGAAAATTCGCTTTGATATACAAGTGCTTTAGATTTACAAGCATGTTTCTGGAACGAATTATGCTTGCAAACCAAGGTTTTTATTGTGTATATAAAACAATACGTTTCACGTTGGAAGTACTTAAAAAGAGAGCTACTATTTTTAAAGTGTTTGTTTTTTTAAGTTTGGTTATTTACGAGAGAGCACAGGAGAGGAGGAGAGAGAGAGAGAGGCCGAGAGAGAATCCCAGGCAGGCTCCACAGCTCAGTGTGGAGCTCTGTGCCCGGCTCAAACTCCCCGACTGTTCTGAGCTGAGATCAAGAGTAGGTCACTTAACCAGGTGAGCCACCCAGGCGCCCCTAAAAGTGTTCATTTTTAAATGCAGTTTTAGGAGTGCCTGGGTGGCTCAGTCGCTTAAATCTCCGACTTTGGCTCAGGTCATGATCTCACGTTCGTGGGTTTGAGCCCCACACCAGGCTGTGTGCTGACAGCTTGGAGCCTGGAGCCTGCTTCCGATTATGTGCCTCCCTCTTTCTCTGCCCCTCCCCCTCTCATGCTCTGTTTCTCTCTGTATCAAAAATAAATAAAACATTTTTTTAAAAATAAATGAAGTTTTAGGAGCCCCTGGATGGTTCAGTCAGCGGAGTGTCTCACCAGGTCAGGTCATGATCTCACAGTTTGTGGGTTCGAGCCCCAGGTAGGACTCTGTGCTGACAACTCAGCCTGGAGACTGCTTCAGATTCTGTGTCTCCCTCTCTCTCTGTCCTTCCCTTGCTCACACTCTGTCTCTCTAGATTCTGTGTCTCCCTCTCTCTCTGCCCCTCCCTTGTTCACACTCTCTCTCTCTGTCTCTCTTTCTCAAAATTAAACATTAAAAAAAATTGAAAAAATACAATGCACTTTTAAAAAGCCATTAGCTATTTTTCACTTTTTATTTTTTTATAAAGTAGCCAAGAAGTACTTCTTGAGCACTTTTACCTTGCCCAGTCCTGGGGAGAGGTCGCTAAGGAATGTAAAGGATGCAGGAAATAGGAAACATTAACTCTGGCCAATGAAGAAAATACAATAGGAAAAAAAATTAGTGCACGATTATGCACAAGATGACTTTTAACTGCAAAAGTTCTAGCAGGAGAGAAACCAAAGTAGAGATGGAAAACAAAAAAGTTAATATGCCGATACAGGTAATTTTTAAATTTCTCATCTTTTAGGTAGACACTGAAGTAGAACTCTTGCTTCATTCCTGCCCCCCTTGTTTCCCTAAAAGGATTTCAAACACATCAAGGAAGAATGACTGGGGAAGTGCGGGTGGGGACCCTGTAAGCAGAGGAATGTTCTTTACAGGGAAGTTGAAAGCTTTGGGACTGAAACGCCCTGAGTGAGTAAGGCGCTTCCCGGTGCTGCTCCTTCTGAGTGTGTCCTGAGCCCCGACTCGCCCCTCCCAGGCTGTGCGGTAGCGCAGGGGGTGAGGAAGGAAGTACAAACAAGAAAGGAAGTACAGACAGCTCCCGGGCTTCTGGCTGAAATGAGAGTCTGGTGGCTGGAGAAGAGGGGCGGGTGGGCAATAAGGATTTCCTTTGGGCAGGTTGAAAACTTGAAGTGCCTTTGGGATCCCCTACGCGTTTTCTGAGACTATTGTAATAAATTACTGTAAACTGCTTAAGACATTTTTTTTTTTTACTTTCTGAAAACCAGAAATGCGAAATCCTGGTGTCAGCAGGGCCACACCCCCTCTGGAGGCTGTTAGGAGAGAATCTGTTCGCTGGCCCTTCGAGCGTGTGGGGGCTGCTGGCGTTCCAGGCTTTATGACCAGATCACTCCAACCTTAGCCTTTGTGGTCACCCAGCCTCCTCCTCTGCCCACGCCCTGGCTCCCTCTGTCGCTCTCTTATAAGGTCACTGTGATTGCCTTTAGGGGCCACCTGGGGAATGGAGGGTGCTGTCTGCAGCTCTGAATCCTTAATCTAATCATACGTGCAAAGACCCTGTTTTTAAATATCAAATGTTTCAGGCATACGGACCAGTTATCTTTGGGGAGCGATAGTCATCTTACTATAGATATCCGAGTGGAAACCGAGTGGAAATCACTGGGGGGTTCTTGTGGTAGGTCCCCTCCCTCAGGAATGTGGAAGGGGAAAAACCCTCAAGATAAAGGAATGCAACCTGGCTATATGCAGACTTGACATCCCTCACGGTCCTGTAACAAGAGACTGCCTAATCAGACTGTGTTTGCGTGCTACCATATATGGGAGACAAAGAAGTCGAAAATGTATGAAGAGGTACACCACATGGCGTTTGGTGATCAGTTCTTCAGGGACAAACCCAGCGGAGCCAGTGCCAGCATGAACAAAGTTGCTTCCTGGAGAGAAAAGCGGCAGTGTCACGACTCTGTGCTAGAATCCTGCTTCATAGCTTGGGGGCTCACGTCTGGGATTCGGAGACCGTGCTTTTCCACCTTCTTTGCCACCGGGGTATGAACCTCCGAGGAGATGGGGAGACGCGGGAGACGTGGCCTTGCATGGTGCCAGCGGACCACTTGATCCATAGAAGCCTGTTCTGGCCTGTCCTGGCGCACCGGTGTGATGACCCCGTGTGCACCAACGGAACCCAGGAGGCCGGGGAACCAGCTTAAGGAGCACTGCCTGTCAGACTGGCAAGGACCAGGTTCGTTTCGGCAGACCTGCCCCTAAGAGGCAGAAGGGGAGCCTGATCACCCCCAGAGTTGCCTTAGTAAGTCCACAAGGCACGAGGAACGGAGCTGCAAGTCTACGGTGCTGAATGTAGGGCGGTGGGCTGGAGTCACTGTGTGAATGTGTGTGACTGAGACGGACAATGGGAAGGTTCCGTGGCAACTCATACGGCTTAAGGTGGCGTCAGACTCCCTTGGGAGTGTGATCCAGGTCAGGGACTGAAACCGAATCCACCGATGGTAGGAGGCACCTGAAATATCTCTGAGAGGAGAGTGGCCGGAAACGGACAAAGTGGGTGTGCGTCCTCTCCAAGCTAGTCCCCCACCTTCCTCTGTTTCCCTTCATGTGCGTGAAAGTCATCTGTTAGGGGGAGGAAATGGGTGAAAGCGAGGTAAACTGACTCCCCTAGAGTGTATGTTGAGGAATTTCATAACGGGATATTCAGGAAATGATGGTGTGAAATTAACTCCCAGAAAGCTCCGGGTATTCTATGAAATTGATTGGCTGTCATTGGGGTGGGCTGGGCCTCCGAGGGCTCACTTGATAAGGAACTAGTTGGCCTAGTGTTCAGGGTCATTGCAAAGGACCCAGGCCACACTGATCAATTTCCTTACATTGACTGTTGGCAAGACCCGGTCCTGTCCCGGCCTCCTTGGCTGAAAGTCTGTATTTGTACTAAAGAGAGCTGTACAGTTAAGACGGCTCGCCTCATGGCTTCCTCCAGACACCGGGCAGAAATTAAAAAGCCCATATGCCAGGAAGAAACCCCACCGCCAAATGTCCCACCGGACCCCTCACTGCCCCCTGTGCCTTCAGCCACAGGGATCCACGGCTACTGGATCCCCATCAGAGTCTACCCTCAGTCCCCAGGCCTCCCCACCCCACGTACCACCGGCCTCCCCGAACGTGACTGATTTACCCAGACGACCAGCCTTAACCCCACATACACCTCCTGAAAGGTGACCGGAGAATCAGGCCAACAGTGACGGTCTCTGTAGCCATATCGGGGAGGCTTACAGATGCCACTGAGGGAAACCAGGGGGCCCGTCTGTTAGGATCAGGAAGGCCAGATCCAAGGAGGCCAGTGTATTTTCATGTACCAGCCCTTTACGACTACAGGTCTCCTGAATGGGAGGCACATAGCCCCTCCTGTACGCAGAAGCCCCCGGCTATGATTGTCCTAATGCAGCCCATAATTCAGACCCACAAACCCACCTGGACAGACTGCCGTCCACTTCTTTTTACTTCCTTCAGTACAGAGGAGCGTCACTGAATTATTCAGGTGGCCTTAAAATGGTTAGAGGAGAATGCCCTGGCTGGGACACTAGATACCCAGGCCTACGCTCCGACTTACTTCCCTGGGGAGGACCCCACATGGGACGCAAATGACCCAAGTATAGGTGGAGGGTTTGCAAGGACTGAGGAATCCAGAAGCTCTTGGAAGGGCGGGTGGGGGGGGGGAGGCCATAAATATGAGGAAACATCAGAAGTGCTCCAGGGACCTGAGGAGAGTCCCAGCCAGTTTTTTTTTTAATGTTTTACTTATTTTTGTTACAGAGAGAGAGCATAAGAGGGGGAGGGTCAGAGAGAGAAGGAGACACAGAACCAGAAGCAGGCTCCAGGCTCTGAGCTAGCTGTCAGCACAGAGCCTGATGCGGGGTTCGAACCCATGAACGTGAGATATGACCTGAGCCGAAGTTGGAGGCTTAACCAACTGAGCCACCCAGGCGCCCCCCCGCCCCAGCCAGTTTTATGAGTGATTATGTGAGGCATTTCATCACACCTCCCCCCGCCCCTTGATCCAGAAGTGCCTGCTACCCAGCAGATGGTTAATGCGGCTTTCGTAGGTCAGGCCCAGGGGGACATTTGGTGTAAGCTGCAAAGCTGGAAGGTTCCACTGGCATGGCTGCCAGGCAGTTGCTAGAAGTAGCAGCCCAGGTGTAGGTTAGCCGTGACCGGGTGGCCTGGAGTGAAGAACGCTGAAGGATGTGAAAGCAGGCAGACGCGTTAGCTGCCGCCTTGGTGGAGCGGTCAGATCACTCCCGGAAAGGTGCCCCACAGGGAAAGGGTCAAGGCCAAAAAGAGGAGGGGGGGGAGGATCTCCCCCAAATTAGGACAGAATGCATGTGCTTACTGCAGTCAGGAGCGCCCCTGGAAAAGTGAGTGACCCCAGCGAATGGACAATTCTCAGCAGGGCCCCAAGCAGAAAGAAAGAGGCCGTGTGATTCAGGGTCGGTACCAGCCAGCCCCACGGCCTCATGGGAACCCCAAAGATGACTTTGGGTGCTGGCCGCCGTGGAGGACTGCGGGGAGGACTAGCACAGACCAGGCTCTATTTTGTTAGGCCCCCGGGAGCCCATGATCCGAATGGATGTGGGAGCTAACCCATTCACTCTATGGTGGAATCTGGAGCAGAGCACTAGGTAGTGACCCGACCTGTGGTGGCCCTTTCACAGAGACAAGCCACCATCATGGGGACCACAGGCAGCCGGACGCTCCGTCTCTTCCTGTTACCTCGGTGATGCAGTTTAGGTGACCATGAAGTCATCCAGGAATTCCTGTACCTCCCCAGCTTCCCTGTGGCTCTAATGGGCCGTGACCTGTCGGGAAAGCTGCAACCCAGAGAACTTTCAACTCCCAGGCACAGGCTGCTCTGACTTTACGGACACCAGAAGCAAAGATTCTGACTCTCTCAATTCCCCAAGGACAAGAGTGGCGTCTCTACGGTCTCAAGGAGGAACCGCACCGGTGCCTGAGCTTCCCTTTAAGGTCCCAGGAGTGTGGGCTGAAGAAAACCCACCGGGACTGGCACAAAACATACTCTCTGTGGTTGTAGAATTAAAGCCCGGGCAGAGCCCACCTGCCAGAGACTGCTTCATCCCTCGCAAGGCACATATCAGGATCCAAAAGCTTCTGGAGAGACTTTTAAAGCAGGGGTCCTCCGGCCGGGCCAGTTGCCTTGGATCACACCCCTCCTGCCTGTCCAAAAACCAGGCACAGACGACTCCCAGCCAGTCCAGGACCTGCGAGCAGTAAACCAGGTGACTGTCACTGTACACCCAGGGGTCCCGAACCTCTGTACACTTTTAGGGCTCATTCCTGCTGAAGCCACTTTCTTCACCTACTTGCACCTTAAGGATATCTTTTTCTGCATCTGCCTGGACCCCCAGAGCCAATAAATCTTTGCCTTCCAGTGGGAGGATCCTGAAAATGGTGACCAGGCTGCCTCAGGGACTCACAAACTCCCCAGACACTTTCAGCACTGAATTGGCCTCCAGACTTACAAGTCTTCCTGGCAGATCAGTGTGACTGTGTCCGGCTTCAGTACGGGGATGACTTGCTATTCGCTGGGGGGGGGGGGGGGGGGGGGGG
>PJEM01017993.1:0-20116 GCA_004023845.1 Helogale parvula
GGAAACGCCCCCATCTGCCTTCAGCAAGGCTGGGAGGCGGAGAATTAACACTGAATGGTATTGATCTTATGCAACTAGGCCTTCTGGTCATCTCAGCATGACTGTCGCCAACTTCCAGATGCAAATCTTGTTTACTGCTCACTCTGCTGAGTGAATAATCCTTGCCTTGAGGCAGACAGAAACATGGCAGTCCCCGACAAGAATCTATAAGCTATAACTATATCTAGAAGAAAACATATAGTATTAAATATCCATCCATAAAAGCAAAACAAATTAAATACCTACTCAAAAGTTAGGAAAAAAATAAGGTGAATTAATAAAAGTGAAATCAGAAATCACTGTTAGACAATGTGTTTCAGCCCTGACACATGAAAAACTTAGAAGCTATTATTCACATCATTGTAAGACAAAACCTGAACAAACTGAAAATCAAAAACTTTTCTTGGACTCAACAAAGAATTTAGAGAGACCAGTGAATACAGAGAATTACAGCCAGGAAAGCTGACCTGGGACAGAAGTCACTGTAGGCATAAGGTACTTGGGACAACTAAATGATGAATTTGACAAGTTACTGGAAGGCTAATTTAGACTAGCATGTGAGTAAGAAAGTCCAAGGAGCTGCAGTCTCTTGGAGCCCCTGTACTACTGTGTTACTGTTGGGAGCCATTTCTGAAGTTGAGAATACTCCTTGTGAGGTTATGGCAAATTTGCTAGGCCTCCTGCTATCAGATGGTGACCGATGTCTATTCTCCACTCAATTATTTTTTGAGCACTGACCCCCCAAGGCACCTTGTTGACTGGTATCAGGAGTGACTAGTCCCCTTATCCTAAAATATGCTGATTGCACCTTGTGAAGGAACTTATAGGAATTTCTTCTTTTGTGATTATGGGAGCAAATATTAGATTTCCTGAGAAACCTGTTTTTCTTCTGCTCAAGAAAATAGGCTATTGACCCTTGCTCACAAAGAACTAACTTTTGCCTTTGCTATGCTAAAAACATTGTCTTGTATTTAAATGCTAAAGATACCTTCCTTCCCCTTATGATAAGCATCTAAATCATCTACATCAATCACTATTGATAAAGATTATGCATGAGTCTTCTACCAATCTATGTTCTGGGAAATTTTTACATCCCAAAGGAATTCGTCATCAGAAATCATTGTCTAAGGCAAATGTCACTTCTGTGCTGGCTCCATTTTTTCATAAATAAAACTGACTCTCTAGTCAGAGCAGAGATGCCTGCCTGGTGAGCAGAAAGAAACTCGTGGCTCTCTCATTCCCTCCCCCTTTTGCTGACACTGTCCACCCTTCAGAGAGCCCTGGACCTGCTAGAGCTGGACTCCGGCCTGTTACCTCCAGCAACCAGTATTCACAGTAAAGAAACACACACACACACACACACACACACACACACACACACACACACACACACAAATATCCTCATGTTTCTGCCAGAGGGAAAGGGAAGTCACTATTTTTAATATGCCCAGAGCATTCTCTATATCCTGGGCTCTCTTATTACAGAAGACTATCAGAGACTTGCCTGACTTGAGGGAGGGGTCAGTATCCAACTCCAGCATTGTCTAGCCTTCCTGTTTGACCTAAGTGGGGAAGATGGGCTAATTTAAAGAAACATTTCTGTAGATCACATTCCAGGGACGCCGGCCTGTTGTAAGACTGAGATGCAGTCATAAGTTTATAGAATCTTCTTTTTCCCCATATCCCATAAAATGTCACACTAAAGGACTTTAAAACTGAGTTCCTATAATCTGACACATCATGTCCAGCTTTCAACAAATTTATAAGACATGTAATGGGATTAGTGGTGACCTCCCAATAGGTCATATCATAACTTCCATATTGATGTCCTAACTCCTAGACACTGTAAATGTTACATTTGGAGAAAAGAAGAAATCTCTGAAGAATGTAATTTAAGATGAAGTAAGCATTTTGGATTTTCTCGTGGAGTCTAAATCCAGTAGAAAGCATGCCTATACAAGTGAGGCAGAGAAAGATGACATGAAGAAGAAAGAAAATTCATGTAAAGACGGAGGTAGACAATAAAGAAATTCATCCACAGGTCCCAAGAATTTCAGCAGTCAACAAAACCCGGAAGCAGTGAAAACCAGATTCTCTCTCTGGAAGCCCCAGAGAGAAAGTGTCCCTGTGGACACCTATTTTTCAAAATTATGGCCACCAGATCTGTGAGCAAATAAATTTCTGTTGGTATAAGCTACTACATTTGTTGTTACTTTTACAGAATCCACAGGAAACTAATACAGCATGCTGAAAGCACGAAAAAATATCTGAAGTAACAAAGTGAGTTCCAGAACTAGAATCAGATACCAGAATTATTCAATAGGAAATAAAAAGCGGACATTAGGCTGGGTAATGTAATAATAGTTGGGTAATATAAATGTAGAGATGGAAACTCTAAGAATCAAATTAAAAAGTTAGAAATGAAAAGTCACAATTAACAGAAATGGAGAATCTTTTTAATGGGCACATGAGTAAATTTGCCATAGACAAGGAGGGATTCAGCAGGCTTGGTGACAAGTCAATAGAAAATTCCCTAACTGAAATTCAAAGAGGAAAAAAACGTCATAACAGATTTTCAAGAATTATGAGACAATTTCCAAAAGTATAACGTAAACATAATTATAATACTAGAAAGAGAAAAAGAACAGAAGAAATAATTGAATTAATAATGAATGAGAATTTTCCAGAATTAACGATAGACCTCAAACCACAGATAGAGGAAGGCCAGAGAATACCATGGAAGATAAATATCCAAAATCTATACACATGCACAGCATATTCCATCTGCAGAAAATCAAAGACAAGAGAAAATCTTGAGTGAACAGTAGAAAGAAAAGAGCCTATTTTTAGAGCAGTAGTAAGAATTAGGTTGGACTTTGCATTTAAAAATCACGGAAGCAAGAAGACAAGGAGTGAGATATTTAAAGTGTTAAAAGAAATCTACAATTGTATATCTAGTGAAATTCTTCAAAAGTGCAGATGATAAAAAGATTTTCTCAGAACCACCACCCTAGCCCCCAAATTAAGGGAATTACAAGCAGACCTGGTCTGCAAGAAAAGTTCAAAGAAATTCTTCAGACAGAAGACACTTAGATCTACATGAAGAAAAAACAAATATTGGAAAAGAAATAAAGGTATAATAAAATCTTAGAAAAAAATATTTTTGTAGAAGGCATGATTGTATTGTTAGAAAATCTTAATGACTCTACACACACAAAAAAGCTATTAGAACTTAAATATGCTAATTCAGCAAGGTTTCAATATACAGTCAATTTACAAAAATTAAGTGCATTTCTATGTACTATCAATAAACATATAGAAAATAAATTAGAAAATACCATTTATAATCGAACCAAAATTATTAAATAATGATTAATAAAAGATGAGCAAGATTTTCATACTTAATATATTGGTGATACACAATAAAGGAAAATTATATAAATGGAGAGCTATATCATATTCATGCATTAGATGAGTGAATATTGTTAAGATTTCAATTCTTCCCAAGTTGTTCCATTAATTCAAAGCAATGCCAAACACATTTACAGTATCAGGAGGAGTTTTGTAGAAATTCTCAAGATGATTCTAATGGAGATGCAAATGATCTCAAGTATCTTGATTAAATCAATTTTAAATACAAAATCAAAAGACTTTGTTGTCTTATATTGCATAATTTATAAGACTTACTATAAGCAACATTAGTCAAGGCAGTGGGTTATTGATGTAAGAAAAACATTATAAATTATACAGTCTATTGATTTTTGACAAAAGCGACAAAAGCACCAAAAGCAACTATGGAAAAGGAAAGTCTTTTCAACAACAGTTCTGGAATGGCTGTATATCCACATGGAAAACTAAATTTTAACCCCAACTTCCAAAAATAATTTGAGATGGATTATAAATCTGAACATTCTTCTCCAACAAAACAAAGGAGAAGATCTTCAAATTATAGGTATAGGCAAAAAATTTCTTAGGACACAGATAAATACTTTGTACTTTTTAAAACTTAAAACCTGTTCAAGAATAAACATATCAAGTCAATGAATAGACCATCCATTAACTAGGAGAAAATAGTCACAATATATATATACTAACAAAGACGTTATGTCCACCATATGCAAAGAACTCATAAACTCGATAATAAAATTCCTAACAAACTAAAATTAATTAAAGAATACTTCCAAAGGGAGTGGCTTTTAAGCATGTGATGTAATTTCTAACATTACTAATTGTCAGGAAAATGCATATGAAAACTACAATGAGATACCATTATACACAATAAAATGGCTAATTTTAAAAACATTGACAACACCAAGTGTTGATGGGGCTGTGTGACAGTCAGAGTGCTCATATATTATTGGTGGAATGAAATACTGAAAAACCAACTTAGAAAGCTTTTTCCAATTTAAACATACTTCTACCCTATCACCTGACAATTCCACTTTTGGGTATTTACTGTAGAGAACTAAAAATATATATCCACAAAAAGACTTAAACAATGTTTATATAACTGTTTTATTCATAATAGCCCAAACCTAAAACATGTTTTGTTTTCATTGGGGGAATGAATACATTAATTTAATGAATGATAATTCATGTAATGAATTTCTATTAAGCAATAAAAAAGAATGAATTACTGATACATGCAACCATATTGATAAATTTCACAAATACTATTCTGAGCTAAGAACTGAGATAAATAGGCTAATTACTGAATGTTTCAATTATATAAATTCTAGAATAGGTAAAGCAGTCTTTTACAATGGAAATCAAAGAAGTGGTTGCCTATGGAAGTGAGACTTGATTAGAAGTGGACTCAGGAGATCCTTTGCAGTGATAGAAATTCATTAATAAGACAGCAAATCACAGGGGTTTATGTATTAATCAAGCCTCTTGTAATTTTACACAATAATTTCTGTACATTTCACTGTGTATAATGTATATGTAAAAAAATTAAATGCCAACACAAAATAATAAATGAAACCATTCTGAAAAAACACGCTGAATTTGGCTGACTGTAATATGGGATTATCATTTTACTATATTCTGGGTTTTTTGTGTGTTTAAAATACTTAAATTAGCATTGAAAAGAGACCCACTATCACTATTACTCTTCATTACTTAATATATGCATGAAACACTAATGACGTAAGATTTTCAAAATGGAATGTTAGGCTATTTCTCCTCTCCACTGAGAGAAGATGAAAATCTTGTATTCAAATAACCAAACATCCAGAATTTAACTTTCCTTCCACTCTCTCCTGAGAATGCTAAGGAACTCTTAGACACTAATTCCGCTTTGGGATTCTGGGATCCTGGCAATGCTAGCATGTGGTTTATGGTTCCCATAATCTCCGTCTGTACCATGATCCCCTCAAATAAAGACACTGACAGAGGTAATGAAGGTAACAATGTTAGAAGGTATAGGTCTCTACTTACCATAAGAACAATGCGTAAAACCAGGGCACTGGAATACAAATGCTGCTTCAAAACAAATCCATGAGCCCTGCCTTTCTGGAGATTGCCAATCCTAACCTCTCCTGTGTAGGTTCCAAAGCTGCCATGGGAGACACCATGTTCCATTTTATTCTGTGTCCATTCCACCCCTCAAATGCTTCTGTTCCCTCTTGCAAACCCGTCCAGTGCTTGATGAGGTTAGTGATCAAAGACAGTCATCCTTCCAGGCTAACTCTGGGTATTCAACCTATCCCAATAGTTTTCAGCACTTTGGAAGTCAGGAAAGCATTGAACATTCTGTGATTGAACAACGTTTACAGACTCTGCCTACGCTTCCTCAAAATATATTACTCTTCGCACACTCTGTCCAGGTGAGTGGGCATTAAGACTTGGATTCATAGGAGTCATTTACCTGAGTATAGAACATTTGCTTTGAACAGAAAAATATGAGATTTTGTGACAAAGGCTTGTCACAAACTATTTTTTAAACGTTTCTCACAACAGAAGTGTCCCCAGTCTCCTCCCTTTATATACTTTTGACATTTCCAGCCTCTTTCTTGCATTCCTCTCTGGAAGCTTTTGATCCTTTTGATGCTCTTTGGAGACCTACAGTCCTTCCTAGTTATAGAATGCCTGATTCTTGTCTTAAACTAGCTCCTCAGGGAAAGTGTCATTTTTTTTAGATTTTAGAAGAAGAAATTATATTTCCAATTTCTCAGCTTTCTATCATTGAATTAGTAATAGCTGTGCTTTTGCCCTTCCTTCACATACCCGTATGTATACTTGCCAAGAAGTTGTAAAAATGTAACATAGAAAACTTCTGAGTTCAACCAAAGCTAGTATGTTAAATCTTACTATTATTTCTATCTCTACTTCCATCTGTTCACATGTGCATATGGGATAAGATGATAATGTAATGCATCCAACAGTAGGTTCATAATTAACAGACTGAGCCTACCTTACCCTTCAACCATTATATTGTGCTACATTAAAGACCCCTGAAGCATTTCAAGAAATGAAGAAAAAAAAATCTTGGAATCACCAAAAAAATGTAAAAAGAAAAATCTGCATTAGTTTGTATTATATTTTAGGACTGAATAGATATCATTTGACCTGTTTATAACCTGGTAATTTTTGAGTGGTGTGTATAGGATTTTACTTTTAACTAAAATATTTGACTCAATCATATTGTTTCAAAGGAGGAATGAGAGCCCAAATATTTAACAGTACAGCCCAGCACCAACTCCATCAGAATGGGTACCAAGTCCTAAACAACCAGGTTGAGTGATACCACTGAGTTTTTACTCTGCCTCTTCTTAGTGCTTCTGGCCTCAAACATCTTTTCAGCTTCAGCAGGCAGTTGCCCTAGCCCTGTGCTACTCAAAGTAAGCTCTAAATATATTACTAAATGGCACTGTGTTAAAACATTTCAATGAAAACCCTTTAGATCATTTAAGACATTTTAGATTATAGGATTTTTTCTATCTGTTGCTATACCAACCAATTATAAAATAGATGTATGGTTTATTAAATGACCTATTGGTTGTGATCCACCTCCAGTTTCTTGAAGTATAAGTGAGCAGTCAACATGCTATCTTGACTGATAAAATGGAATCCAGAGAGATTAGTTAACTTGCCTACTATGCTTGAGAGTGGGCCTAGGTTCTTAATATGAAGCCAGGTCTTAAAATCATACTATTTGTCATAGGATAGGGCCCCATCATTTTCAAATGCATTAAGAGTTGTTCATTGATAATAATTCCTGTGCCAAGCACTCTGTGTTGGACATCAGGAGAATAAGCAATGAGGACACAGCCCTCCTTGAAGCAAATGGATGACAGACATATCCGTAACACAGTGCGATAAATACTGAGTAGCTGTAGTGAAGGTCACTAGTGCTTAAAAACCAGTCACAGATGAGATGATACTTCAGGTAAGACTGGGACACCAGAATAGTATGTGCTGCTGCCCATACCTATAAATGGCATCCTGCTGTGTCTATACATAATTACTACTAATATATATTTCAAACACATAAAATTACATAGAGAACAATATAATGGATACTATGTGCCATCCCCCCATTTAGCTTCATCACATCCTATCATTTTTGCCATACTTGCCTCATGCCATTCTCTCTTGAAATAAATTATTAAACCATACAGATAAAGTAACACCTTCTGGGCATCTATTCCTGACCTACTATCATTAGAAGTAGCCATTATTGCAAACTTGAGATTTCACCACATGATTGTTATAATTCTAGTTCTAGTTAATTAGAATGACCATGTAGATCACCCTTTATTTTTGTATTTGTCTTCTTGTTTTCATATGCATGGATTCCTCCTGGATATAAACCTAGGTTTTATATTGCCGGATTTAGAAGATATGGGTATCTGAAACTGCAACTTGGCTTTATATCCTTGCCAAATGGTGGTTTTGTGACACCTTTTAATCTTTGCCAACATCTGGAGTTGAAACGGGATGTGTTTATTTTCTTAATTTGCATTTCCATGATTACTGGTGAACTGAATACCTTTCCTGTGTTTATTGGCCATTTGTATTCCCTTTGTTGAGTTAATTATTACCAAGTTTTTCCTTTGTAGTTTTAGAACCCAAGCACATATTTGTATATCCCTAAACAATATATTTTTAGATTTATCTCCTTTGAAATTTTGTAACTAAAATCATACTGTATGAAATTTTTGACACTTTTTTTTTTTGGTCAACATTATCTCTTAGAGATGCATCAATGTTACAGCATTTTATTTTATTAATTTCACACACTTTGTTGTAGATAATTTTAAAAATATACCATATCTGACTAATCTTTCCATTGTTGATAGATATTTGGATAGTTCTGGTTTTTTTCTTCCTAACAAGTCTTGTACAGATATTCTTGAGACTGGCTTATGGTGCATATGGGAAAACACTTGTCCAAGTTATACACAGAATGGTAGAATTACTAGGTCTTAGATATCAGGGTTTGTTGTGTATGTTCATCTCAATTAGTGCTGTCAAACTGGTTTTCAAAATAGCTTTACTGGTTTTATCTTCCCATCAGAAATAGATGAGCGTTTCTGTTCCTCCACATGCTCCAGCCATCACTTGATAATATTTGACTTTTCAGTTTTGCCCATCTTAAGGATAGAAAATCACATGATGGTTTTTATTTGTGTATTTGTATATCTCTAATTATATTTGTATATTTGTATGCTGTATCTCTAATTACTTGTGAGACTTAACATTCTTCTTATGTTTGAGTCAATTGTAGTCTCTTCTGAGAAATTTCTTTCCCTTTTGTGTATTTACTATTTTCTCATGTATAGAAGTTCTTCAATATATGCTGAAGATAAATGAGATGCACATGGGTTCTTCAAGGTGACCTTGCTTCTCCACTTTCTTTGTGATTCTTAAAATGAACAGAATTTCATGCAGATGAATGTACCAGTATTTTTCTTTATGACTATAACACTTTCTGTGTCTCATTAGGAAAGCCTTTGTTGACCTTAAATCATACAGATTTTCTGCTCTATTTTCCTCTAAAAGTCTTACGGTTGTTCCTTGTACATTTAAATCTTCAAACCTCCTGGGATGTATGTTGTGTATGATATGAAGTCTGATTTAAATTTTCCACATGAATGTTAGAAGGATCAGTAAAAATGTTACACGCTTTTGAAATTATGAAATTTAATGATGTAAGGGTCAAAGAACAAACATAAGGGAATTTAACTACCATTTAAAACAAAAACCTACTAATCCTTTGGAATTTGTTGCGACATCCATTGGTCCAGTGTGGTACAATTTAGATCTATTTTGGGCATTGGAAAAGGAAGACTATTTTGCAGCAATTAGGTAAAGTGTTCTGTACATGGCATTAAGCGAGCTATTTAAATGTTTCACGTCCTTGTGGGTCTTTTATCTGCTTAATCTGTCAATTACTGAGCAAAGTGTCTAAAAAATATGTTTCACTATAATTGTTGATTTTCCTGTTTCACCTCTTAGTTCTGCCTATTTTTACTAGGATGTATATCTATCTATCTATCTTTACATATGTATGTATATATTCTTTTTATATATTTAATATATACTAATTAATGTATTTATATATTTAATTATATTTATAGTTATCTGTAACATATATAACACCTTTTTTTTACACTGTGCAAGTTAACAGTTTTACTACTTTGAGGTGACTAAACATTTCATCATTATGAAAATGACTTTCTCAACATCTAGTAATTTTGCTTTGCCTAAATCCCCAATTTCCATATTATCAGTAGAGCTAAGTTTTTTCTGTTGAAATCAAGTTTGGCAATTTATTTCAACAAATTTTCTTACATTAAATTTTTTTAATTAAAAAACCTATTTTTTTATTAAAGTACAGTTGACACAGCGTTACATTACTTTCAACTTACTGATTCAACAAGTCTATACACCATATGATGCTCCCTACTAGGGTGACTACCCCTTGTATTAAAATCACATTGACTGATAATTCCTTTTATCTCACTTGATACCTGGAAGCCTGTGTCTTCCCCTCCCCTCACCCCTTTTGCCCATCCCTCCAACACTGTCCCACTGGCCACCATCAATTTGTTTTCTATTTTTATAGGTTTGTTTCTATGAGTTTGTTTATTCATTCGTTTTACTTTTTAGATTTCACATATAAGTGAAATCATATGGAATTTGTTTTTCTCCGTCTTAGTTCATTTAGCATGGACCTCTAGGTCCATCCATGTTGTGACAAATGGCAGAATCTCATCCTTTTTTATTTTTTAAGTTTATTTATTTAGAAAGAAAAGAGAGAAATAGAAAGAAAGCAGGAAGGGTCAGAGAGAGAGGGAGAAAGAGAATCCCAAGCAGGCTCCATGCTGTCAGCACAGAGCCTAGTGTGGGGCAAGAACTCACAAACTATGAGATCATGACCTGAGCCAAGGATCTCATCCTTTTTTATGACTGAGTAATATTACTCTGTGTGTGTGTGTGTGTGTGTGTGTGTGTGTGTGTGCAGGTACATACATGTCACATCTCTTTTTTTAACTCTTATATTGATGGACACTTGTGTTTCTTCTATAATTTAACTATTATAAATAATGCTGCAATAAACATAGTGGTGCATAGAATAAGTTACGTTTTTTTAAGTGTAGCATTTACTCAGTATATTTCGTTTGCCCTTTTACTTCTACCTTTTGGTATTTGTATTTTATAAACATATTTCACATCGATAACATAGATGTAGCCTTTCCCACTCTGACAATGTTTTATTATAACTTGACCTTTAAAGTAATTTTACTTTATTATAATTACTAACCTATTTAGGTATATTTCTAACGGTATTTTGTGCTTTCTTTTGCCCAGGATTTTGTTTCTTTTTCTTTATTTGCTTGCTTTGTTTTTGAGTGTTTTCTTTTTTCATTCTATTTTTGATATGCTAATTTGGTTATTTCATCATTTATTTTTATTATTTTAATGTTATCCTATATAATTAAAGATAATATATAACTTACCAAAATCTCTGGTTAATCAATACCTCTTTTTGGTTTCTAGCAAATAACACAAGGATCTAATTCTAAAATTAGAAGGATTTAAGGATATATAAACACCTTCCCTATTAGCTCTCATCGACCTACCCCGACGTACATGCCCTCATTTCAGATATTCTGGTTGTCTCTTACATTTCATAATCTCAAAATACCGTTATAATTGCTTTCTATGGCAAATGTTTGTTTCTATTTATCCAGGTTTTCAACGTTCTTTTAAAAAAATTTTTTTACATTTATTTATTTTTGAGAGACAGAGAGAGACAGAGCATGAACAGGGGAGGGGCAGAGAGAGAAAGAGACACAGAATCCGAAGCAGGCTCCAGGCTGTGAGCTAGCAGTCAGCCCAGAGCCCGATGCAGGGCTCGAACCCATGAACTGTGAGATCATGACCTGAGCCGAGGTCAGTCGCTCAACTGACTGAGCCACCCAGGTGCCCCAATTTTTTTTTAAGCTTGTCATGGAGTCTCAGATTTTTTCCCCTGAGTATCTCTTCCTCTCACCTCAAGCACATCCTTTAGAATTATCTTTAATAAAGCTCTGCCAGATACGAACTTGATCCATTTTCTCTTGCCTTATAAAAAAGTTTCATTTTACATTCTTTCTTAAGAAAACTTTGTAGTGAATAGAATTCAGTAAGTTGGCTTTTATCTTCCGTCCGCGTAGGGTGGAAACCATCCATTATTTTGAGCTGTGGCTGCTGTCCCCATGCACTCCTTGTAGGAAACCTCTTTTTTTTTTTTTCCCTCACTAACTTAAAAATCATTGTATTCAAAGTTCTCTCTAGCTCTGGATTTCTTCTTACTTGGTCTTCTTTGGTATTGCTTGGCTTCTCATTTTTTCTGGTAAATCTAAGCCATTTTCTATTTGTATATTACTTCTACCCCATTCTCCCCTTGGGTGACATTCTGTTTAAGATGTGTTAATTCTTCTAACTCCACATACTTGGTCTTTATTTTATATTTCCATCTCTTTGTTCCTCTGTTCTGCCTTCCCTTACTCTCTTAATTTTCCCTTTCACTATTTTTTGTTAATTGTATCCATTCTGCTGTTTGGTCAAAGATAGAGTTTTAAGTTACATTATTATATTATACATTTCTATACATTTTTCTTAGCTTTGTTTAAATTTTGTTTGTTGTTTATTCTTACTGTAAAGCCTCTTTCAATTTCTTGAAATGTATTAAATACACTCATTTAATACTGTTTTGTGTTAATTCCATCATCCAAAAGGTTTTACGGTATTAGCTTTGCCCCTTTTTTCAGCTGCCCCGTCTCATAATAATGCCTTATTTCCTTGTGCATTTGGTTATCTTTATGTGTGAAAAAAATACTTTCTTTGAAACTTACCTGAACAAACGTTTTTGTGGCCAGGGCAAAGGTAAGTTTCTCTAGAAAATGTTTCCATGTGCTTCTCAGGTACTTGGGATATAGCCAGTCTGAAAGGAGCCCAAATAACTCTTGGTTTGGAAAAAACAATAATACTTGGTTTCGGGTGATTTAGCAACTCAGGTAGTGTCCGTTTGGCTTGCACACCTCTGTTTGAATCATAATATGGTTGTAATTACTCAAGGGAGATTTTTATTTCACCTCCAGCCAGTATCAGTGAATGAGACAATCAAATGTTTTTGCTGTTCTCTGGGTGGTAGAATGTGGCAGGGGAGAAATCAAATTTTAGTTCACCCTTACATTGAAGGGATGGCTCTGTGCAGCGTGAGTTTATACAGGAAAGCAAAGCCCTGGATCCTTCCTTTGTTTTCTAATGATACAAGTCCTCCACTCACCCGTGTTCATTTTCACTGGGCATAGCAACATGTTCAAGAGGAAAGTTGGCTATATTTAAGAAAATGATTTTATTTCATACATGCATGTGAGATACACACACACACACATACATATATGACCACATTTTTTTTAGTTTTCCGCAGGAGGGCCCAGATACCTAAACTGCCATGCTTCCAGAAATTGAATGAATTGAACATTTTCCTTCATTATCTAAGGTGAAAGGTCTTATTATTCAAACTGGTGATATTGATTTGCATTATTGTCTTTATTCTTATATTTGAACTTACATACATTCTGCTTTGTCTTTTTTCTTCACCATGCTTTTGCATTGTTTCTTTGTCCTGACTGAGTTTTCTGTTTTTCTCCCTTTTTTTGTTTTCTCTTCATATATTTGGCAGTTTACAACTTTTTTTTTCTGTCAGGTTGACTCTTCAATGTTGACAGACATAACTACTGTAGAAAATCTAATGCTAATACACGCACACGCCTCTCAGATAATACGACTTCGTGTACTGCCCTCTAACCATTTATTGCCAGCCTACATGTCCTTACTTTTTATGTTACTTCCACCTTGATTTTTAAATATCTCTTCAGTTGGTGTTATTATTATTTATTTATATGTCCAGTGCTTATTTGGATTTACCAACATATTCATTGATATCTTTGCTCCTTATTCTCTTTACGTCTCAGATTTCCTGAGATCCTTTGATTTCTTCCACAAGTATCCTCTTAAGCTCTTCTGATTCTTGAGTTCGGCGGTATGTAAAAATGGCTTTATTCTGCTTTAATCCCTGAATTCTAAATTCACATTCTTTTTCTCTCAGCACACTGAAATATTCCTCTTTCTGGCTTGTTGTGCCTCCTGAACCTCATACTATTTGTCTAATTATGATTTCATTGCAGGACATCTGCTTTTTCCCTCAAGTTGCTTTTAAGTTCTGTGCTTATGGAAGAGGGTTCTTTTATGTTTACACCCTCTTCCATGTTTGTCCCCTGTTGTTCTCTTTGGTTTCTTCTTGGTGGCATTCCTTCCTGCTTCTGGGTTTTAAAAGTTAAGATTGTGAGCTAGTATTTGTGAAAGCTTCCTTTAGAAGCATGAACTGACTGTGGGTTGAAGTAGTGTCATTCCAGAGATGATCCCATTCTCTTGATAGAGGCACAAAAGATCTCACCAGGACAGGACAATTTTTATAGTAGTTTAACATTTAAAATGCACAGTTTTGGGGGCGCCTGGGTGGCTCAGTCAGTTGAGCGTCTGACTTTGGCTCAGGTCATGATCTCATGGTTTGTGGGTTCGAGCCCTGCATCAGGCTCTGTGCTGACAGAGCCTGGAGCCTGCTTTGGATTCTGTGTCTCCCTCTCTCTCTGACCCTCCCCTGCTCATGCTGTCTCTCTCTCTTTCAAAAATAAATAAAAACATTAATAAACTTAAAAAGAATAAAATATAATGCACAATTTTTAAATTGAAAATATAATTGTAAAATGCTAACTGTGGCCTCGGGTTATCAATTCTTACGGGAAACTATAGTTTTTGTCCTACCTGCGCACAACCGGGGGAGAAGGACTTCCTCCGTGCAACTTTCTAGCTGAGGGTGGATTTGTTTTTCTTGCTGGTCCACTGTTGATCGATAATGAGACCCCATGTGAGTGCTGGCTTTACCCTGATGGTGCCCACCACTGTGTTTCTGTAGCAACACTCACATATTCCTTTCACTTGGAGCTTCAACATCATCTTCTTACTTTCTTCCCCAAGCCATTCACTTTGTCCTTCATTTCTAGCTCTTTCCTTAAGAAGAGTAGTGTCTACCTTTCTCCTCTATCACAGGGCTCGAGATCTTCTCTTACTATTCTCTTGTGGAATTCTTACTCACCCAACAGTTCTTGGCAGAACAGTCACATCCTCAGTGATGTATTTCTCCAGCTCTATCATGTTCTGTCACAGCACTTTGTAAGTTTTCCACATTACGTTATTTGCAATTTTTAGTTATGAATTATTATGCAATTCTGACAGATCTTTGTCTCCCTCACATTTAATTCAGCTTCATTATAGATAAAACGTGTATATTTCTCTTACCCGTGATGGTCCCAGAACATAGTAGAGGTCCAGGCATGGTAATTACTTGATGACTGAATGAAGACCCCCAAGGGTGATGAAAATTTAGCACACAGCATGCACGTGCTGAAATGCAGGCTCTGGAATGTAAAGTGAAGAAAATTGAAGCCGATTTTAAGATGAAGAAAAGGGCAGACATGTAAAACAATGTCCCTTTGAACGTGTCGGAGAAATCCAGGGAAGGGCACTGAATTTGAAGGTTAGCTCTGTAATTTATCATGTGATTTTAGAAATGTTTCCCATCCTCTTTCTGTCTCTCTTTTGTGATACTAATGCTTGCCTGGTAAGGTTGCTAGGAGGGCAAGTAAATTAAAGTGTGTAAAATGGGACCTGGCTGGTAGTCCAGATACTAGTAACCGTAGCCCGTCTTCATCTGGAAACTTTTAAAGAGAATGACTCCAGGGAAGAAAAGTGGGCTCATCCTCCAGAAATCCCTTCTGAGGATAAAGATGTGCTGGAATGAACCGGCAAGGCTGTAAAGCCTTGTCTGCTTCTGCTGGAGGACGTCATCTGGGGCCACTGTGACCACACCCAGTGGGTTGAATCATCCTGACTAGAGGTAGGGGTGGATAAGGTGGCCACTGCAGTATTTCCTACCTGGGAGTCGTGATTAATGGTGCAGAAGCAGGGAGACCAGCAGAGGTTCTTTGAAGATTTCACCCCTCCTTAACTTGGCTGAAAACCATGTTCTGTATTTGAAAGTGTTACTCAGTATCAAGTGTTTCAGTCACTTCTTCCTCTCACATTAGCACTAATAAGCTCAGAGCCACCTTGCTTAATAAGGAATCTTGATAATGAAGTGCTTCACCTGTGATCTTGAAGAAAACACAATTCTGGCCCGAAAGGGACAGCTGTTCCCACAGGCTCAGTGTCCCCGGCAGGAGACTCCTTCCAGAGAGAGAATGCACGACTTCTTCCAGGTGAAAGACAAGGAGCAGAAGGAAGGGAGAGAACCTTCAGACAAATCTACTTAGATTAAGATTGTATCCTCTCTTCCCAGGGTGGGTTCTATCCCAAAGTCCCTGCCCTCCATGCAGCAATTTAAAAGTGGAGTGTCTTAGCAGTGATAGCAAGTGACACATTATATAACGCCGGCTCACAGAGCTGACCTCGTGCATCCACAGAGCACAAAGCTGCCTACATGATGTGATTGAAGGGACATTGGAAACTGTCCTTCATCCTGAAACATTAGTTCTATACTACATCTGACCATTTGAAAATACAAATGCAAGTATCTCTAAAACACTGAATTGGCTATAATGGGATCCAAGATCTGTATACAAGAGGCTGCATATTCTAGGTGTTTCGTAAGGAGACTAACCTTGAAATATTTGGCATCACTTTGGCTACCTCCCCAAATCCACTGCACCCTTCCCTGTCGGATAATAGTCAATCAAAAAGACATTCCTTATTGCTTAAGCTAACTATATAATTTGCTCCCTCCTTGAACCATGGTAGGTTTAAAGGACAGTGAGAACACAGTATTGAGGTCAAAGTAATTAGTTGAGATTTGTTTCAGGCTTTACATCTACGTGAAACATTATCTAGAGGAAGAGAGACGGTTTTCTCTTCCTTCGATGATTGAACAAAGGTACTGCCAAAGCCATTTTATTTGCATGAGCGAAGCCAGTCTCTGGACCAAACCAAAACACAAGAGAGGGTAGAATCACACATAAATTCAGTCTGTTCATCACATCTAAAGCCTGAATCCTTACTTTCATGAGCCAATATGGTTTCTTTATCTTATTTAAAATTTTTTTAAATATTTTATTTATTTTTGTGACAGAGAGAGACAGAGCATGAGCAAGGAGGGGTAGAGAGAGAGGGAGATGCAGAATCGGAAGCAAGTTCCAGGCTCTGAGCTAGCTGTCAGCATGGAGCCTGACACGGAGCTAGAACCCACGAACGTGAGATCTGACCAGAGCCGAAGTCGGAGGCTTAACCAACTGAGCCACTCAGGCGCCCTGGTTCCTTTATCTTAAAAAAAAAAAAAAAAAAAAAAAAAAAAGCCCGTTGACTTGAGTTTTCTCCTTGCCAGGATACTCATCTAAACAGATAGAACTTGCTTTTGAATCATTGGCTATTATTGCATAATGGTTCTATCTATTGCAAATGTTTTAGATTTCTAAGCGGCGTCACCTCATTCCCGTAGCACCCCCAGTGTCGCAGTGAAAGGCGTAGGGGAGCAGGTTGGGAGAATTTCAGAAAAGAGGTCGTCGGAGTAGCCACTCTGAAGAATGAATACATTCTATGGGCAGCTCAGGGCAAAAGGCAAGTGCTCTTGAAAAGTAAAACCAAGCCAGGACAACCCTCAGAACCACCTACTCTCAACAGTACCCGCAATATAACTAAATTAGTTTTTCTATTAATTTCCAAATGAAAAAATTTTCAAATTAAATTGATACAGCTTCATGAATTTTTTTTCTCACTTTTCTTTCATGAACAAAGAAAAGTTCCTAGAGCCAAGTGTTGTACCAGGACCAGTGCTTGTCCAGGATTTGTCTGGATCAGAGGTCACTGCATGCTCAGCATCCGTAAGGGCAAGAACAGAGGTGCTTTGGGGTAGGGTAAAGTGAGACAGATACTTCAGGCTTTGGAGACCCCGAACATGTGTAAGCAGGTCGTTATAGGTAAGAAGGGGAGACTGTCCCTTCCCCTACTGTCACCTTCACCAACTGGACTTTGAGGCAGCACTGTTTGTGGGCCAGGTGTCTCACGGGTCCTGAGCAGGATGGCCTCTTTACCTTTGGCTTTTCGGGCTTCTTCCTGTGAGAGCTCACACTTATTCCCTGAGGCCAGACTGGGGAGCAGATAACCTGTTGTTTCTCCAGTGTTCCCCAGTCTTTTCCTTGGGAACCCGTCTACATCGCTTCTTTTTCTTCAGCCTCCGAATCAACTTCTTCCTACAAATCAGTTCATACGAATAGCCAGGCTCATTCATCCCATTTCTTCTTAAGGTTAGCTGGGACACTGTAGCATATTTAATATAATTGAAGAACTAGATATTTAGCATTTATCTAGTACAAATGCATTAGTGTATTATAGCAAATAACACAGTGTGATGATGTGTGTGTAGAACACAATACATTTAAATTTGATGAAGAGGTTGGTCCAAATAAGATAGAATAGACAGAAGAGGTAGAAGCCCTGAGGGCAACTATGTTCTGATGAATTTACTCTAAGTTACTTCCTGCTAACAAACACTTACTTGGTTGCATAGAGGGCCGCATAAATAAATCTCGGGTATGATAACTTGAAGACAGTCAATATTGTAAATTTAGCCTTTGGAAGGAGATGCAATTGGTCTACTCTAGTTGTGCACGATTAGCTCTTTGTTACAATAACAACAAACTTGAGGAATCTTCAGACTGTGGTCACCTTAATCACTCACCAATGTTAAAAGAAATTTGTACCTGATTCCCTTGAAATCAACACATTTCTCCCCTCCCTGTGTGATTTTGAGTTGGCCCCTCAAGAATTCTGGATTGAGAGATCAGTCTTATTAGTCATGGATCCATCATCAAAGAACATTTAAAGAATGGAAGTCAATGCCTTTTCTGAAGTGAGAGCATCAGATGAATTACATGTGAAAATGAAATGAATAAAGCCCTTCTAAAAGAGCTTCACCTCTTCTTTAAAAAGGGACCATTCTTGCTGGTCTCCTCAAGTTGGGGGCTTAGCAGGAGGCTTTAGCCCAGAAATATTTTCTTTCTATGGAAATGTAGGCTGACAGAAGCACAGGTGTCAGATTGGATAGGAGTATTGTTCTCAACATTACCTAGCTAACAAGTCACGTAACTTGGGTTGGTCCCAGGTCTGTATGATTCCAAAGATCACACACTTAAATAATAACTTGTACTTCTTTGCACATGTTTCTATAATTTATAACCTGAGATCAAAATTTGGCAAAGTGGTTCTATATAAATTCTGTATTTTGAAAGTTGAAATCTCCTGGGCATTTCCTCTTTAGAGTGGAAACGTCCTGGGCTTGAAGTCCAAACCTGAAAAAAGCAAAAGTGTGCATAATCTGTAGAGCACTGGAGTGACTAGGGGTTTCTTACTTCTCTTGTTCAGGTGACGGTAATTCCATGTGAATGAATGCTAGGACCGCTCTGTTAGCACTTAGCATATACCAG
Organism: Helogale parvula; assembly: GCA_004023845.1. Classification (NCBI taxonomy): domain Eukaryota; kingdom Metazoa; phylum Chordata; class Mammalia; order Carnivora; family Herpestidae; genus Helogale; species Helogale parvula. The sequence continues at coordinate 19,071 of PJEM01017993.1, forward strand.
GTCCGTGCGTGGGATGGGCATTTTCTCCTGAAGAATTTGTCACTCTCCATCCTCTTACTTGATGATGATGATGATGATACTTTGCAGTGGAGTGTCCCTCCTGATTAGGAGAGGCCACTCCATAGAAATCTGGGAACTTTGTGACAATCTGTGGTTGGGTCACTGTTTTATTTGAGGGATTTATTTGTGAATACTAACCATTGACTGGTTGAGAATGTCTCTGTCCCTGAGAGTTAGAGAACCAAGACACCTGCATGGCTAATGTCACAGGCACGGTTTCTGAAAGATTCTAGCTCTGTTTGAAATAGGGAGAAACAGTCTTAAGCCTGAGTGAGTTTGGGTTATATAAGAGTAAGATGATAAATCTCATACTAAAAATATAATTGTGGCAGAAGTGGTTAGACGTTCATCAGATCATTACTTTTTTCCTGGGTACACAGTTGGACGGCCTTTTCTGTCCTCTCTTGCAGTTAGGTGTGGCTGTGTGACTGAGTCTAGAGGCAGGAATGTGGATGAGACGGGTCCCTGCCTTTACCAGGCCTGGCCTAGAAAATAGCACCAGGCAGGGCCGCCCTCAGACCGGGTCCCTGAGCAACAGCATGAAGTTGCTTTCCTCTAACTTGGAACCTTTCTGTCCCGATAGATGAGTTGTAAGGACGCAGGTCTGATTCAAGTTTCCCCTCTGACCTTGGAGGCCTAGGTGTTGGCTTCTCAGAATCATTAGATAATAGAAGGGCACACGTTGCCCAAGGAAGGAGGGACAACCCTTGTAACACCCAATCAGGAAAGGCCAGTTAGCACCTTTAACGTTTCTAAGGGCAGGCCTAGAGATAGAAGCTATGCCCTACGTGAGGGTCCTGGGTCCACTCTGTAATTGGTTAAAGTTACTGTCAATGATGTTACGCTATAATGATTGGACCCCTGTACTTGTGTCACAATTTCCTGTAACTCCCCCTTCCCAAACCCATAAAAGCTCTACCCCGCCTTTGTTCGGGGCTCTCAGCATGGATCCACTGTGTTGGTGAAGTCTGTGAGCCCAGGTTTAG
>PJEM01017994.1:0-19930 GCA_004023845.1 Helogale parvula
CTGGGTGGCTCAGCTGATTAAGCATCGGCTTTGGCTCAGGTCATGATCTCACAGTTTGTGGGTTCGAGCCCCGCATCGGGCTCTGTGCTGACAGCTAGCTCAGAGCCTGGAACCTGCTTCAGATTCTGTGTGTCCCTCTCTCTCTGACCCTCCCCTGCTCACACTGTCTGTCTCTCAAAAATAAATAAAAAACATTAAAAAAATGTTTTTAAACTTAGTTGCTTCCAACTGACTCCTTGGGTTTCCTGCACAAAAAGAAATCTCGAGGGAAAGAACTTTAGATTTACGCCCCTACTGTGTACATCCCCATATAGATAATGCTTTCACACACAACCATGGTGCGTGTGCACACATAGACACACATACACGGACGCACATGACCCTGGGAAGGAGGAGGCATGCGGATACTTAGGGAGAGCACTGCTAGTTGGAGAAGATGCATTCTACTGATTTTTTTTTTTATCTCTAAACCTCCTCAGGGTTTCAATGATTGAGGAGCATACTCTTTCACTGGCATCAAAAGCAAAATAAAATCATTGGCCATATGCAACCACCACACGGCAGCAGCAGCAACAGGAAAGTATCTTGTAAAAGCAAGAGGAGAACAGTCTGCAGTCCGCTTGGTCTCCGAGGGGGCTGGATTCTAATGCCTTCTGTCCTGGGGAACACTTTAAAAGACCAAACAACTTTCCTTTTGCTAAGTTAATTGACACGGCTCTGTTTCCGAAACTGGGAGTCTTGGTAGATTTAATAATCCACAAAGAGTCACCAAGGTCCATCTCCCCCTGCCACTTCCATTCAGATGATTCAGGGTCAGAAGGGTTACGTGACCCGCCTGAGGTCATCCAGCTAGAAACGGCAATGCCTGGAGCTGCCGTCGGATCTGTCTGGTGCCAAGGTCCACGCTTTCAACCACTAAGCTTCCCTCCTCACTCACCCCTCCTTGAAGTACCAAAGGGCTGAAAGTGAAGGCAGCCATTGCTTTGTGGAGTCCCTTCCTCGGGTAAGATGCACGACCTGAACTTCCTAGCTACCTATCAGTCAGCACCGTCCTTGAAGGTTAGGGGAAGTTATGTAGATTTGGGGAGCTGGGGGGACTCACTGCACTTTGGGAGAGGCACAGGGGAGTCCTTGCGGGGTCCTGCGGGTGAGGGAGCATGTGTGACATGCCTCACATGGTCAGGAGCCTCCCCTGTGCCTGCATAGACACACGCTAGCGCCTTAATGCTTATGTTCACTTAAGGAGGTGTCATTATCTTCCTTTATCTTCAGAGAAACTGAGGCTCAGAGACACTGAGTGCCTACCTGCTGACACACAAGGAGTAAAGAGAGAAGAGAGGATTCAGACCTTCAGACCGGGGGGCTCCCAGACCCACACTACTTCGGCACTCCCCAGGAGCAGCCCTCGAGCCATCCCTAGCATGTGACTGGAGAAGACAAGGAATCCAGTTATTTTATTATTATCTTTGAACTTCCGCTGTTGACATCTATGTAGGCTTGGTGGAGAGAAGCACTGAGAGCTGGCCACCACTTTATTTGAAAGGCCGCCATTCCCTGACTCCCCAGGGCCATTCCAGCTTGGCGGTGACTTGGTCTGGGACACTTTCAGCAATAGGTGACTAGCATCATGGGCACACCGCAGCCATCCCTCTGCCTCAGCCCTGCACCTGAGGGGCCCCCACAACCCTCTGCCTCTGAGCTCTGTTTCTTTCTGGAACAAATACCCCTCAGTCATATATATTTAACACTTTTTATGCTAATTAAAGCTTTCAATCTCTTTGTGCCCTTCTTGGTGACTGACACTGTTTCAAAGCAGATTTAGAAATAGTTTTGGTCCTGACATTTATGCAGCAAGTGGGCGTTGTTTATTGCTGAGCAATTAGAACATAGATTAACATAATATCACTCCTCAACTTCAAAATCCGGGAGAGCATTCCTCTCCAGCAGCTCTGGGAGGGCTCACCCGGCCTGCTTCCTTTTGTCTTTCTGCTTTTCCCTCCTCCACATCCATCCACCCACCTGCCTTGAAACGTGGTATTTCAAATTTATAGTTCAAGAAAGTTTGTGTAATCTAAGTCATAAAAAGAGATGTCTTTCTCTCCCACTGCAGGAGCAGCCCACGGTACCTGCATTCTTCACCAAAAAGGCAATTTTTTCTTCTTTTTTGTCCTTGAAAACTTTTTTTTTAATCTCCCTGCCCACTTTTAAGTCTTGGAAGAGCTGAGGTCAGGAAGCAGGGATGGACTGTACATCCCGATGTTTGCAATTCCGGAACCCCTCACCACCACCAGAGCCACCCCGATCTAAGCTGTCACTATCTTTTGGTTGGATTATTGCAACAGCTTCCTCTGTAGTCTCCTTGATTCTGCCCTTGACCCCTTTCAATAAGGCAGCACCAGTATCTTTCTTAAAATGTCAGAGCAATTGGGGGCTCCTGGGGGGCTCAGTCGGTTGAGCATGGACCTCGGCCCTGGTCATGATCTCAGAGTTCAGCCCTGTGTGGGGCTCTGTGCTGATGGCTCAGAGCCTGGAGCCTGTTTGGGATTCTGTGTCTTCCTCTCTCTCTGCCCTCCCTCACCTGCACTCTGCTTCTCTCTCAGACATAAATAAACATTAAGAAAACATTTTTAAACGTCAGAGCAATGATTTCTGGTCTCTAAGACCACCCTTCATTGCACTGTCACTGTCAAGGCTGTAATCTATTTCAGCGACAGGATGTGAATCACAGTCAATGAAAGGAAAAGGCAGGTTGGGCAGAGGCCAGGAGAAACCAGGCACAAGCTTCGACAATGGAATGGCAGGAGACATCCTTAATCCCCCAGCGGCAGGCTGTGACAAGGTGTGTGAAGCCCTGTCTACCAAGAAGTCCTGTTAGAGACCCAGTGCCCAGGGTTTTCACTGGGGCCCCTCACGTAGGGCCTTCCTGCACAGCACAAGCCAGACTCCACGCTCCTGGAGGACGGTAGGTGGTTTAGCACAAGCCACTCTGTCTGTACAAACAGACGGGCGGGGGTGAGATGCCCTTATTCTTCTTATCAGAGAATAACGGGAACCTTCCTCAAATCAAGTTCCCAGTTAAGGGCCAACACTGTAAGGAAGCCTCTGTGAAGGCAGCAGACAGACCTGCTGTGCACACTTTTTTCTGCAGAGCTCCTCTGTGAATAGACTTCATATACACAAGGTCTTCTGAAATGCAATAAGTATACTCCTCTGTATTAGCTCTTGCTACTATAATTTTCTTTTCTACTCTAAACCTCCATGATCTTTAAAAAGTTTTATTATGGAAGGTTTCGGACATAAACAAAAGTAGGGAGAATAGAATGTACTCCAATGCGTTCACCACCCAGGTTTAACAATGACTGACTTAGACATTGTGTTTTGTTTATTACCTCCCCACGAATTCCTGCAACCCCTATGTCCAGATTCTTTTGATGAAAACTCAAAGTATCATATCATTTTGTTCATAATCACTTCGGTAGGTATCTGTTGGAGATAAAGACTCACTTCTAAAAAACTTTAAGTACAATAATGTCAAACCTAAAAAAAAATGGATGTTAATCCCTTCATTTTAACAGGTATCCAGGTAGTGTTTACATTTCTGCAGTTCCTCATCGTCTCTTACCTGGACTATTGGGACAGCCTCCAAAATGATCTCTTCACCTCCAGGGTCTCCATTCCGCGCACCTGCCGCACTGCTCCACGGAGCCCCTTGTAAATCACAGACCTGACGTGGTCACTCCTCTACCCCAAATCCTTCAATGGCTTCCTATTGCCTGTAGGAGAGGGTTTGACACCCTGCAGGCTCTTTTATAATCTTTCCAGACCCTCTTTCCTGAGTCACCTCTGCCTCTGCCTTCCTTTCAAACCCCAGCTCCATTAGACTCCTTTCAGGTTACTGGTGTGTCTCCATGCCTTTGTCTCTGCTGTCCCCTCTGCCTGGAATGCACCTTACAGTCTTCTCTCCTGGTAATCTTGTCTTCCACTGCTCCCCCAAGCCCATCAGGCAGCCCCATCCTTGGGTCCATAGCCCCTGTGGGTGGGGTCCCTTGTGCTGCTCTCTCCTCTCTTGGGTCCCATACCGAGTTCCTCAAACACAGAGGCTGGTCTTCGACTTTTGATCTCCCTAAAGCCTGAGGAGGCTGAAAACAGGGTGCATTCCCGAGTGTACTGAACAGATGAACAGAGGTGGTAACAAAAAAACAAATGAGCAGAAAACATAGGAAGAAGGTTGTTTTAGAGTCTGTAGCTTTGCCTCTCTTTCTCTCTCTCTCTCTCTCTCTCTGGGTCCACACTGCTCATTTTTATTTTCAACTTTTTAAAAAAAAATTTAAATTTTTTATTTTTGAGAGACAGCATGAGCAGGGGAGTGTCAGAGAGAGAGGGAGATAGAGAATCTGAAGCAGGCTCCAGGCTCTGAGCTGTCAGCACAGAACCAGATGCGGGGCTCAAACCCACGAATCGTGAGATCATGACCTAAGCCAAAGCTGTATGCTTTACCAACTGAGCCACCCAGACACCCATATTTTCAACTTTTTATCGCACCATTTCCAGCTTGTGCAGCTGGCTTATCTTTCTGTTCCCTGTCAGGTCAAACTTTTTAATTCCGACTAGTGCAGCGCAGGCTCTCACGGGCTGCTTGCCAGCTCTCGCCAGCTGCCTCCTGGCTCCCTGGCATGAGCCAGACAGGCCCTGTGCACAGTGATTGATTACCTGAGACGTTGCTTCTCTCTGAAGTGACCCCAGAACAGAAGAGCGGCCTGAGGAATGTCCGGGTGCCATGAGCCTCCACCTTGACCTGGAGAGGCCATGGCCCCTGTGCTAGTGGTGCTGCATTTCATCCAGGCTGGCCCACGGGGCACCAAGAGAGATTGAGGCAGCGAAGCGTGAGAAATGGGAATGCTTCCTCTCCCTTTCATTCCCCTTGATTTGAGAAGAATTGGGAATTTGTATATTGGGTCAAGTGCAGCTCTGTGGCTTGATGATGTCAAGGGCCTCTTGCTGAGGCACTCACTGTGTAGTGGGCACTGTGTGGGGAGCTGACAGGTGCAATGCCTTCTGTTTGTCCCAAAGAGCCTGACAGAGGAGTTCTCACCTCCATTCTGCAGATGAGGCAACTGAGATTCTAAAAGATCATGAAGTCACAGAGAGAGGGAATGAAGAATTGGATCCAACCCCAGGTCTGCTAAGAGCCCTTACCAGCAGAGCAGGACTTTCCATACTGTAGGTTCAACGTATTCAAGAAGCATAAAATCAGGGCAGTGGGTTTGGGACTAAAAGAATTAAAATAAAAAAAAATAAACAAAGAACAGACTAGAATAGACCTGAATAAGGAAGAGTGGAAAATAGAGTGTATCTTGGGTAGCACGGATCGATGCTATTTCAGGAAAATTCCCATCAGTTGCTGCTCATGGTTTAATCAGGGGGACCGTTATCTGCAAAACCAAAGCATTACTTACCTTTATCAGTTTTCAGTTGGACTCAATTCAGTTCCATCCAATTCAATGCATATGAAAACCCTTTCATTTCATCCCACTTAGATTAGCAAAACTCGAGTGTCACTGTGGATCAGCCCCTAATAATACAAAGAAATAAATGTTATGCATTTGCTGGCCACTGGGCAATATCTCAAGTTCTTTTTCTTTGTCCAAAACACAAACCTGTTGGGGTGCCTGGATGGCTTAGTCGGTTAAGCGTCTGACTTCAGCTCAGGTCATGATCTCACAGTTTGTGAGTTTGAGCCCCATGTCGGGCTCTGTGCAGACAGCTCGGAGGAGGCTGCAGCCTGCTTCGGATTCTGTGTCTCCTTCTCTCTCTGCCCTTCCCCCACTTGTAATCTGTCTCTCTCAGTCTCTAAAATAAATAAATGAAAAAAAATTTTAAAAAACCCCACAAACCTCTTTTCCTTGAGCTTTTAAAAGATGACAGCATGTCTCATCTTGGAGTTTGCCTTTCTGAAACATCTTTGCGAGCTGGAAGGCAGGATACTGTTGGAACTCTGGGTTTGGGGGAGACTGGCTAGGGTTCAAATTCAGGAGCAATGCCTGAAAAGTGCTTAGAGCACACAGGAAGTGTCCAGTCCATTGTAACCCACCAATCATGTGGCTTATTTCAAGTTGGTAGATGGACTTGGACATCCTGGGGGGGGGGGTTCATGCTGCCCTATGGGGATAAAATAAAGCCAACACTACACAAAAGCAGTGGATACAGCCAGATCTCTGAGGACATTGATTGAGTATCTGGAACCAGTCACCCCCTGAAATACCCTATTTCTGGCCTTTCCATTACATGAGTCAATACATTCCTTGTTTTTTTTTTTTTAGTTTAAGGCATTTTGGTTGGATTTCTGTCAAAAGAAAACTAATACAGAAATAGATTTGCCCCAGAACAAATGCAAAATAGATCTGAAGACCTCCCACTGGCCTCTTGGGTTGGCCCAAATAGACTTAAGAGAACTTTTGTACTTTGTACTAGTACTGAGATGCTGCTGTCTGGATTTATCCATTGTGCCTAAAAAGGAGACCTCTCCCTCCATTTGTCACTTGGCATCAGAGTTCACTTTAGAAGGGAAGAAAGGAAATGGAAGTAAGGGATGTTTGGCATCCCACATGCTGGTTCATCTCGAGTGTGGCTCCCTGGTGGACAGCCCCACGGACCTGGAGGCCACCTCCTTTTGTGCTGTGCTCACCCCATCAGCTTCAGCTGACTACAGAGCTATCCTTCACTTTCCAGGCCTGTCAAGTGCTTTCACCCCTCAGCTCAGGGAAACTTCTACCCTGATTGTAATCTTCCCTAAAATCTTCCCTTGCCCTGTCCTCGTAGCCATTGCTTCTGTCGAAATCTTTTAATATGATAACATGGGGGCAGCCCAGAGATACCACAGGCTCTGGAAACAGAGCTTGGGCTTGATCTTGGCTTGTCACTTATTACCTATATGGTGCTATGTGAGTTGCTTAAACTCTTTGAGTCTCAGGTATCCTTTCTTTAAATCAGATACAATAACGTTTTTCTCCAAGGTTGCTGTGAGATTTTAAGACAGTGTGTAAATGTGCTTTGTATAGCATGCAGTAGACATTCAATAAATGCTAAGTATTACTGTTGTCATTTCTCCTGATTTTTGTTCGCATTTTGTGCCATTCCTTGTGTTCGATGTGTGCTTCACTCAAATACCCTGCGAGTACGCAAGAGCAGGCATGTTTGTGATGATTCCTTGAATTCCTTATTGTTCTAGCAGGATCTCAAGACATAGTGGCCCCTTAATAACATGGCTTGAGAGAAAATAGATGAAGTAAAGGATATGCAAGTTTGCAGATGACCTGAAGAAAAAGAAATGGAGAAATGGGGCAATACGGTTTTTACTTGGCTATCTCTGATTGAGAACTTTTTCTAGACCAAACATTTAGGACAAAGTTGAAGTGTTTGAGGAGCTCACTTGAGTGGAGAGGACAAAGAAGATAAAAAGAAAGTAAAAATGTAGTATTTCTGCTTTGGTGGCAGGTAGAAATCTACTCCTGCCATCTTGAACGAAAGAGACACACTGAACGGACGTTGACTATTTGGTGAAGCAACAAGTCTTTGGGAAGGAAGAAAGGAATGACTAAGGATGTCATGGTCACTTTGTCTGGAGTGCTATTATTAACACAGCCTGTTACCAAGCATCCCCAACCCTCCTCTCACTTCCTTGAAGAAATGTTCCTTCTGATCGGCCCAAATGAGGTCATGCATATACTTTTCAATCACCTTCTCCCATCAAATGCAGCCCCCAGAGGCTCACCCAAGTCAGGGTTTTGGGGATGTTTCTAGGGGAATGGTGTGTCATGAACCAGGCCATTCCAGAGAAGTAGTGTCTACAGTGGTAAGCCTAATTAGAGGTTTGCAAATAGTGTCATTGATCAGACTTGGGAAAAGTGAGGGGTAGCCTCCAAGAAGAGGTGGCCATTAAGTCTGGTGGCTTTGAAATCAAGTAGGCAGTTCAAGAGATAATCCAGATCTATAAACTAGACCCTGAAGAAAGAGGGGCTCTGTGGGGTTCAAGGTCTGAAGCTCACAGAAGAGTCTGTTTGGCCAGGCAAATTTCCTCTCCAGGAACTGGTGAATCACAGTTGGAAAATAAACTGTGGCTTCTGGGGCAGCTGAAAGGTTTGGGAAGGTCAGGCCAGGGTATCAGTGTCAGACTAGAGTCTTTCCATAATGTCAAGGAGGGGCAGTGGTAGGGGAAAACCAGAGCCAAAAATGCAGGTTCTAGTCTAGCTCAACCACTTACCAGCTACTTGATTATAAGGAATTCTCCACCCTGAGACTCAGTTACCTCATCTGCAAAGTGGAGGAAATAATATTTCTCAGACTGGATGTGCCACTTAGAGGAGAAGATGTGTTGGAATCATCTAGCAAGAGTTGGCAGGGCCAGATGACTCATTCGTGCCCCTGGGTTTCCGTTTTTGTTGTTGCTTTGGATGCTGTACTCTGCCTGAGGTTTCAGTTCATTATTTTGATGGGGGATGAATTTTGGGAGGAGTCTATAACAGAAGCATTTAGATTCCAGGAACTCAGTGACCCTGTGTATTTCAGTGACCCGTCCCTAATCGTGGGTACTGGCTAGGAGGGAGGCTTCCAAATATGTTCTGGACAGAACATGTTGTATTTATGGTTCTCACTTTCCATCATTGCATGGTTTTTTGTATGCCTGGGCTCTCAGACCTCTCAACCTTGGCTTTGCCCACTTCTTCTGGCTACATCTTTTTCAGATGCTTAATCTCTGAAATTCCAGCAGAGAAACTGCTACAAGGCATTATCACAGCCTCAGGGGGAAGCCCCAACTCTAATGCTGTAATTTCTATGTTTTCACCTGACGTGTGGAACAGCAAGTTCATTCCCCAAACGCCTCATTACACAGTGGAGACCGGCACAAGCTGACAGCCGTTATTTTATTTGCTCCCTGGTGGCCAGGCAGGCCAGCGGATAGGAGGGGAAGCTATTTCAGAAAGCCACCTGGAGAATGGCAAGCAGCTGGCCTTTGGAAACACAGACTAAGCTCTTAATGCTGCCTCTGTTGCCCATGAACTTTGGGGTCTAGAACAACCTTCTTGACCACTCCGACCTGCTTTTGTTATATATGAGATGGGGAGAATCTTGTTGGGCTGTCGTAAAAGCCAGGTGAGGTACTTATGAAAGTGCTTTTGTGAAATGGCATCTGGCCTGGGGAAGGGACTCAGGAAGTGTTAGTTTCGTTGACCTTCTTTTAGGTTAGAATAACCTGCGTCCTGGGCCCCTCTTCCCTCCAGTGGCTAGCTGATTTGTAAGAGCAGGCTCTTTCTGTATCTCCTTAAGAGTCCTTGTCTTCTTTTGATGGGGATGAACAAAAAGGAGGAGAATTAGGGATTAAACACAGAGTGCTGTGTGTATTTTCAGGCTTGTATTTTGCACCTATTTTTGAAATTCCTTCAAACTGCTTATCCTGCTCAGCATATCAGTCCTTCCTTGTCACCAGATACACTGGTACTGTGAACTCCGAAGTACAGAGAAATGTTGACACAGGGGTGGGGAAGTTCAAGAGCATGAAGCCGTCAGGTACCCAGAGTAAAAGCTCACCAGGGAGGAGGTCACTTGGCAGGAGGGATCCTCCAATTCACCACATCCCTGGGCAGCAAGTGGGTCCTGGGAAGGGTCTCTGAGGGATGCAAAGAAACAGAGAAGTGGTTTATGAAGAAGAGAAAGGAGAGGTCCCTGGGATATGGACCACCTGCTCAGCCCACCTGCAACACTTATCTCCAGACAGGATTACAGGTCTGCTCAAGCAAAGTGAGAGCCCACCCACACTGGACACCCATTAAAAATAAGATGCTGTTCTTTCGGTGAGAACAGATTGGAGGAGGAGAAAGAGAGGCATTTGAAAGTGCAGCAAATTTGAAAGACCCAGACCTGATTTTATTACTGCGGAGTCTTGATTTTTTTTTTTTTTAAATAGAATACATGTGATGTGCTAGAAAGAGTGCAGACAGGGAGACAAGGAGTGGAATGAGAGGTGGTTAAGAGTTTCTATTTCAGAATCACTTGTCCTGAGGTTCCCATAGCCTGAGGACTCCTCTCCTTCGGCATCTGTGGGTGACCTTGAATCAATCACTTGTTCTGCTAAGCTTCAATTTTGGGGGAAATCATTGTGTAAAATGCATTGGAAATCTTTAGCATAGTGCCTCTATCTGTGTGTCTACTCTTTATACTAGAGGTGCTGCTGTTGTCGTCTGCTTTGGCTCTTTATATCTGACAATAGCAATCCAGTTTTCTTTTGAAAGTGACTTCCTCTCCAACTGTCATTTCTGCGTGCTTTAGGTGGAACCAACTGTCGTTCCGTGCCAGGCTGGACCTCATGACCCAGTCCTGTCCCAACCAAAAATTACATATCCCTGGCCATAGTGATCAGAGTAGGGTTAGGGCAGTGAGAAGGGGTGCAGGAGGTAGAAGAACCTAGAAGATGGGGCTGGGTAGAGGGCCAGCATGAAAACGATTGGTGGCTTTCTGTCCAGGAACACAGACAAAAAGAAGACTCCACAGGAAGGATCCAGGAGAAGAAACACCTTGACCTTTGCTCTCCTCCCTCCTTCCAGTTTAGAGCTCACCAATGGCCAAACTCAACCCAACCGAATTCAAGGCAAAGAAGCAGTGATTGAAATCTTTTCAGGACAGCCACCCAGAGCTGAGACCAGAATCCAGAAGCAGCGGAGAGGATCTGGGGAGGGGAGTGGAAGACAAATGGAACAGCTCATAATTAAGACAGTGTTATTGGCACCAGAATAGACAGAACAAATGTGAACAGACCAAAAATCCAGAAGTATGAACCAGGACATGTAGATTTGCTATAGGGAAGTGTGACATCTCAGATTTCAGGGGAAAAAAGGGCTTTGTAAAAAAAGTTGTGTTAGGATCACTGGATAGAGATTTGGAAAATGATAAAGTTGTGTGCACACCTCATCTTATCCATCGGGTTAGACTCCAAACGCATCAGAAATCAAAATGTGAAAAATCAAACCACACACCTTTTAAAAGAAGACACAGGCAAATCCCTTTAACCGTGGGAGTGGCAAGAGCCTTTTCTTTTATGACTCACAATTCAGAAGTGTTAAAAGATTGATAAATTTAACTATCATTCTTTGTAAGGTTTTGCATGACCCAAAACTTCACATGGGGTCAAAGTGAAATGAAAAGGTCAGAGAAAAAGATTGCCATTTATATCCTAAAGGGCTCATCTCATTAATAACCTTAAAAAGCTCTTCAAAACAGATAAAATGGGCAAGAGATGGAGTTCATAGCAAAGGAAAGGTAAAGGTCTTCCAGACAGAAGAAAAGATACTCAGTGTCAGCACAAAGGAAATGCAAATTTCAACTGCACTGCAAGGCCATCTCCCACCTCTCAGAGGGACCTGAATCCGAGTGCATTGCTTGCAAAGAAACTATCCATGTCCTGTGTTGCTGGTAAAAGGTCAAAAGATCCAACTCCTACCAACTGTGCAACATGCAATGCTGTTGCTTGTGTGTGGACCCTCTGACCTGGTGATCTTACCTGTAGGAATTTACCCTAAGGGGAAACTTCCATGACTAACACATTCCCTGTTTTATTTCTTTCCATTGTATTATTTCCAAGAACAAAAAGACTGGAAACGACTCAAATGGACATCACTCAAAGAATGGTTGAATAAACGAGGGGTATTGTGGCTGGAAACACCAATGCGAAGTAGCTCCACATACAGTTTTGGTGTCGTTTTCTGGGTATGTTGTTAAGTAAAAAAGCAAGCTGTTGAACACTGTTTAGGGTTTGCTACCTTGTGTGCAACCAAAGGGGAGGCGCATACTGTATTTACTAAAAGCAGCAGTGGAAGGTAAATTGGAAACTAATACAAATATGTTTAGTTGTGCAGACTGGGGAGATAGTGCGCAGGGACAGATATTTTCTGGGGTGCATCTTTTCGTATGGTTTAAAAATTTTTTTAGATTTATTTTAATAGAGAGTTTGGGAGGGAGAGAGAGACAGAGAGAGAGAGAGAGAGAGAGAGAGAGAGAAACCCAAACAGGCTCTGGGCTGACAGTGTAGAGCCCAATGTAAGGCTTGATTCCACGAACTGAAATCATGATGTGAGCTGAAATCAAGTCACTGTTCAACTGACTGAGCCACCTAGGCGACCCAGGTTTTACATTTTAACTATGGTAATGCTTACATATGCAAAATTCATCAAAAAAAGTAAAAAGGCAGCCAAACATTGAAAGTAAACTGAAAGCAACCCTGGTAGTGTGTTAATTTTGCTACATTACCACACTGATTAAAGATTTCACATGACTTTCCATCATGGTACGCAGGCTGTCCTTAAAGATAAGAAGAGCAGCAAAGAAATATTAAACTTTATTCAGCAATTTCATTGTTCATAGTCATATAGGAATTGTAGCATTGTAATAATTTAGTGCTTATTATAGGTAGGATAAAGCAAATATATAATATGCATGTATGTGTTATCAGGAACTAAGATTTTTGGTTTGAGATTAAAGAAGATAAAAATGTGAATTAAAGTGTTCTGAATAAGAAGCCTTGTAATATTAAATTTGATTTTTGAATATCAATAGACTCATGATTTTATGAAACAAATATATTTTCTACTTCTGTCCACTGAAAAGACCTAGAAGATATGGTATTCTAATAGCTATGAGCTCATGTGGCACCTAGAACTGAGTCTTTGACTACCATTCTCCCATGAAAGGAAACAGAGCTCCCTGAAGAAATGGAGGATGTTAAGTCTGGGGCAAAGTATAAAATGAGTATTATTGTGTGAGAAAGAAGAGTGTTGAAGTCATGTTAAAAGGACAAAGCCAGTTCATAGGAGGTCATGCTGGCCAAATTTGGGACACTTTGAGCATCAAACAGGAAAATAACTTTGGGTGATTGCAAAATACGGAATGAATAACAATTCACCAGTTCATTAGTGATTCTAAACAAATAATCACTGGATGGGTGATCCATCCATTTGGATGGATGATGGATAGATCGTGGATGGATGGTGGATGGATGGATAGATAGATATGGAAACTCTTTATGCTAAAAATTGGTAACTAGAAGAAATACTCATTAGTTTGCCTTTTAAGAATAAACTGTAGCTCACCTAGCTAATAAAGGGAAGCTTTTCTTGACTAAATAATGCCAGCAAAAACCTGAAGAACAAATAATGGAATTCAAAAATCCCAACTTAAGAGCCCTTAGAGAGATAATTAAATTTCAGAGAGGTTTCAATAAGGTGAGTGGCTTTCAAGCATATGGGGGAGTGCTGAGGGAGGGAGAGAGTTTGCTTCATAGTTTTTGTCCATCTGTCTTCTTCAGAATGTTCATCACAAACATATATAGTACTTTTTACAATGAAAAAAAATAGCCTAAAAATCTAAGCAACTTCTGTTTTGTAAATTCTTACTTATCCTTCAGGACTTCACTCAGCAGGTCACTCCTTTAGGCAAACTTCCCAGGCCACCACCCTAAGCAAGGGGGTGTCTTCCGTTTTTGCTATTGTACTACCACATTCTGAGCATATAATTGATTATCTGTTTACTCACCTTCTCCTAAACCATTAGGTTGTTTTCCTAATTTTTATTCATTTTTTTAGAGAGAGAAAGTCTGTGTGTGCATGTGTGTGCATGCACAAGGGGAGGGGCAGAGACAGGAGAGAGAGAATCCCATGCTGGCTCTGAGCTGGCAGCCTGATGTGGGGCTCGATCTCACAGAGCCATGAGATCACAACCTGAGCTGAAATCAAGAGCCAGATGCTTCTCCCACTGAGCCACTAGGTGCCTGTAGGGTTTTTGTCTGTTTGCTTGTTTGCTTGTTTTAAATTCTTTGTTGCCTTGTTTCTGTTACCTGTTCAGCACAGGGTAGAGTTCAACATATGCTTGCTGAGTGTTTAACTAATGAACTTGGAGAAGGGCTTTGGGGTGTTGATCTTCACCACCAGTTCATAGCTGATACCCTCCCTCTTCTGCATCAAAATCCTCTGAGAAAAGAGGTTCTGTTTTATATAGTTCAACAAGTAATTACTGAGTAAATTATGTAATTTCTCTGGGCCTTCCGTTTTCTCATCTACAAAGGTATGTGGGCGTGGAGAGGAGGAAACCACACCAATTCAATTGGGAATAATTGAGAAAATAATGCGCTTAATAACAATTTGTTGGATGAACAAATGAATGAATAAATCATAGAATTTATAAATAAATGAATAAATGGGTGAAAGAACACAGAGATAGAAGGAGAGAGAAAAAAGGACTGAGGAGCATGACTGGATAGATGAATGGGTGAATGGATAATGGATGGATTGGTGGATGGATGGATGGATGGATAGCTCTGTGAAGGGGCAGTCAGGTCTGACTTAATTTATTAAGATTAGGTAAAGCACAGATGAACCAACAGAGATCATTTTCTGTTCCAATCATGAGGTTCTCCTCCTGTTTCTTCTCCTTTTGTGATTAAAAATGATTGGCTTTGATGGGATAACCAGGTTGCAGACCCCAGTGATGTGACTCCTTCCTTAGTAGGCCTGAGTCCGGTTGTACAAAGAGTGACTCACCTCATCCAGTCTGGACCCACCCTGAGAAGATAAAGTCTTTGAGCCCCTAGGGCTGATGGGCAGTTACCATTTTCCTAAATTGAAAAAGAGGCTGAAACTCTAATCCTAGGTGATGTCACTCTGTGGGAAGGCAGATGCTTTTAGGGCAGGCTTGGATGCTCACCCATGAACACTACACAAAGAAAAATTAAATTTGCCAGTCCCCATAAATGAGGAGTGCCTCTTGCCTCGAAGAGTAAAGGAAAGAGAGAAGCAGATCAAACAACACCACGGGCTGTGCTTAGACAGCGTAGTCTGAGACAGGGGTCTTGAATTCAAGTCCTAACCCTGCAGCTAACCAGCTAAGGAGGCTTTGCCTTGCCTCCACCCATCTTTGAGCCTCAGCTTCCATATCTGGAAAATAGAGGTGATGGTAACCACTTTTACTTCCTGCGCCAACATTTTCAAGACCACAGGCCCAAAGATTGTTCTGTCCTAGGATGACTTGCTTTGAGTCCCTCCTTGTGTGTGAGTTTCCCTTCCTTATGTCTGCTCTGCCTGTTTTGCATGGCTGCTGTGAGGGTCAAAGGAGATCATTTATATAAGAGGGCTTTAAAATGGTAGAGCGTCTGCTCAGAATGTGAATGTTTGATAAAAACTCCAGGACAGCTGCTGCAGTTTTGAAGAGAGATCAGAAGAGAGGGTGTCAGAGAGTGAAGCATAGCTTGAGAAAGCACTTTATTCATTGTAATAGCCTCCCTGCTGTGCTCTCTTCCTCTGTGTAGAGTGTGGTCTAAGGCAGTCATTTCTCCAAGGCAGCCATCTTGGCACAGAACAGGGTAATCTCAGGCCAGCTTCCATCAGGTGGGCTGGCGTGGCCTGCACCCCCTGATCTGTGATCTCAGGCAATGGACCTCTCCTTTCTGAAAGCTTAAGTTCTTCATCTGACAAATGGGAGAAGAAAATCTCCCTGCCTGGGTTGTTGCAAGAACCAGTTGGATGACATGGTGAAGATGTTCTGCAGAGTTGGGAGGGTGCTGAAGACAAGAGGAGGTTCCTTCCAAAATTGGGATTAGACTATTCTCTTGGAATTAGTTAAGACCTTAGAAAAAATTAAGGTACTATCTCCTAGACCCTCTCATCTAGACAAAAGGGCTTCTAAGAATTTTTAGAGTGCCTGCCACCCCTGCCCAGCATCCTGACACTCCAAAGTAGAGAGGAGCCTGTTGAGAAAATAGTGAACGTGGCTTTCAGGCAGGAGTCAGCCACCACCAGAAACCCAGGAAGATTTTACATGAGTGCTAGAAGGTTGGGCAGAGGAAGCTGAAAATAAAAAGGCATCTGGGGCTCCCAAATTTCCACAGGGAGGAAACAGACTGCGAAAGACCCTCAGCTATAACCATGGCTCGTTTCTTGAAAAGAACAAAGGAACAAATGAATGAGCGAATGAGTAGAAAAGAAAGAATGTATATCCCGAAGGACAAAGTCCAGAGAACAGAAAAAGAGTGAAAAGGAGCGTGGATGAGCAGACTTGGATCTTAAATAGAAAACATTTTCCGTCATCAGAGCAGTAGAAGCAGATGAATTTCAAGCTGGATTTTAGAATTTCTATGAACCAGTGTCTTTTTCAGTTTTCTGGGTGAAGAGCTGCATCCATAAAGCTCTACTAAGGGGCACCTGGGTAGCTCAGTTGGTTAAGCATCCAATTCTTGATTTCAGTGCAGGTCATGATCCCACGGTTTGTGGGATCAAACTCCACGTTGGGCTCTGTGCTGACGGCACAGGGATGGCTTGGGATACTTTCTCTCGCTCTCTCTCTGCCCCTCCCCTGCTCACACATGCATGCACACTCTCTCTGTCAAAATAAATAAAGAAACTTAAAAAAAGAAAGAAAGCTGTTTTAAGCAACCTTGTCTACATTTGGGCTCTATGCAAAGCATGCGATCAGAAGCTTTGATAATCTCTCAGCTAAAATTCACAGTAGCACAATGCGGCAGGCATTTATTCTGCTCGTTTTCCAAAGAAGAAACTGAAGCCCAGATAGGTGAGATCATTTACCTAAAGCAGCAGTTGGCAGACATTTTCTATAAAGAAGCAGATAGATAGTAAGTACTTTAGGGCTCGTGGGCCATAAGGTCTCTGTTGCAACTCCTCAACTCTGCACCCCAGCAGGAAAGCAGGAGGGAGATATGTAAATACTGGGTGTAACTGTGTTCCAATGAAACTTTGTTTACAATAATGGACATACGCCATATTTGACAGAAGCCATATTTGATCAGCAGGCTACCATTTGCCCCTCCCCCCTCCGCCCCAACCTAATGTTGCACATCTATCAAGAGACAGAGTCTGAATTTAAACCCAGGCATGGGGCGCCTGGGTGGCTCAGTTGGTTAATCATTTGGCTTCGGCTCAGATCATGACCTCACGGTTTGTGGGTTCGAGCCCTACATCGGGCTCTGTGCTAACAGCTAGCTCAGGGCCTGGAGCCTGCTTCAGATTCTGTGTCTCCCTCTCTCTCTCTGACCCTCCACTGCTCACACTCTCTCTGTCTCTCAGAAAAAAAAAAAAGACATAAACCCAGGCAAAAGAGTTTCCAGAAGCTGAGATCTATATTAAAGCTCTCTCGGAAACCCTAAGAAGCCAGAGAGTTTTGAGAAGACAGAAAGTGCTATAGACCAAATAGTCTAGTCCCCCCAAAATTCATAGATGAAATCCCTAACCTCCAGTGTGATGGCATTTGGAGAGGGGCCTTTGGGAGGTGGTTAGGGACAGATGACGTCATGAGGGTGGGGTCTTCATGATGGGATTAGTACCTTTCTAAGAAGAGACATCAGAGTACTTGCTCTCTCTCTCTCTGTGTTTTGTGATGACACAGCAAGAAGGCTGTCTGCCACTGAAGAAGATGGTCCTTACCAAGAACTGAATCTGCCCTACCCTTGGACTTCCCAGCCTTCTCCAGAACTGTGAGAAAATACAGTGTTGTTAAGCTAGCCAGTCAATCACGTTTTGTTGTAGCAGCCTGAGCGGACTAATACAGAAGGATTTTCCAGCACCTTCCTGATAGTCTGTGGGTGTTCAAGTCTCAAGAAACACCTTAGTATGGTGGACACTGCATGGAGGTTCACTGTGAAAAGTTCACCTAACTCACAAGAAGGCTTTGCAGTTAAATTAAGAAAAATAACATATGCAGACCTCTGAGCATTGTGTCAGGCTTGCAGAGGACCCCCGGTCCACGAAGGCCTTCCGTCTGAGGAGCCACTCAACGCTCTCTCTTCTATAAGGCCTGCCCCAACTCTTTCCAGCACAGTTAGTGGGTAACAGCTGTCCTAGGGATGACACACCACAACTTCCTCCATTTGTCTCCATGGAACACTCATCATGCCCGGAGGTGATCTTTTGCCATGCGACTGACTCCCCTTTGTACTCGGAGCTCCTGGAAGGTGAAGCCATTTCTGATCTCTGCACTTCTACGACCTAGCTTGTGGGTTCCTGTAGTCAGAATTGGGGGTCATCAGCATGACATGATTTCCCACTTAAAATTCTAGGGTCTAGAGTCAGAGGTGCTTCTGGAACAAGCCTCCCTCTTCCATCCTGCATTTTCTTATTTAAAGATGTGGGCCCTGCTTTGACAGTGTGTGTGTGTGTGTGTGTGTGTGTGTGTTGTGTGCATGTGTGTATCTCTGTGTGCCCACGTGCATGGGCCTGGCTGTGTGGGTTTTCTTAATGGAATTTCATGTCTTGTAAATTCCTTCGCAAAATTCATGTCCATCTCCCAAACTCTTTCACAGTCAACCATGGGCATCACTAACTTAAACAATTCTCTTCTGAGTTTCTCAACAGAGATGTGTTACTCTCCAGTCTCCAGAGTGTGGAGGGTTAGGAGAAGCCAAAGTTTTACACATTTCCATAGAGTTAAGTCCTGCACTTGAAGGGTATAAAGGGTTCGGCCCCCAGACACACAACTCCCAGGCTGTGCTTCTCACAAGGAGATTGAAGGCAGCCTTTCCCTTATGACGCCCTGCTGTCCCTATACCTGAGTCTTCTCACACGCCTTGCATGCAAAAGTAAACCACATTCATGTGCTTTTTATGTAACCCACGGCAGAGCCACCATGTTCTCTTCCTTTTCTAGGTTTCTGTTCCTTGTGTGAATGGTTAGTTTTTTTTCTGTTGTGAGCTTTGGTGATTGTGTTCCTTCAGGAGACAGTTTCCCCTCATGGTCTAAAAAACACAGTTTGAGAAGAGCCTTGTTTTTTAAAACATATTTTTAAAATATTATGTCTATTTATTTTTGATAGAGCAAGCAGGGGAGAGGCAGAGAGAGAGAGGGAGACACAGAATCCAAAGGAGGCTCCGGGTTCTGAGCTGTCAGCACAGAGCCCAACGTGGGGCTCGAACTCACAAACCATGAGATCATGACCTGAACCCAAGTCAGATGCTCAACCAACTGAGCCACCCAGGTGCCCCAATTTCTGTTCATTTCTAATACTGGATTCGCTAATCAGCTCTTTGCTACCAAGGTACTGCTCAGTACTTCCCACAATAGGTCCCTCTCTAAGAGAAGCCTGTGCTCCTACACAGAAATTCTGAGTGTTTGTCTGATTGTACCTTGCAGGTCACGGAAGGACAGATGCAAGCTGTGGACATATGGATCTGTCTGGCCAGGGAAGGTCTCTTGGAATGAAGGGTTAAGGTTGCAAAGAGTGATACTCTTTGATTACAGGCTCTGCTATTGTGACAGCAGCGGGGTGAGGGTTGCGGTGGGGGGTGGGGGTGGGGGGCAGCATAGACAGTTCCAAGCTGCACTGACAGTCCTAGTTTTCTCTTTCTTACATAGTCTTGCTCAGAATGTCCATTCTGGAAGCAACAACAAGACACCTATGGTTTGTCCTGGGTATGAAGAAGTCCATAAATCTCCCAATATCCCATCAGTCAAGCTTATTGCTCCCATTATTTTAAGAAGGAGAACCAGAGAAATACTGAGAGCAGAAACTAATTTTCCCCCCAGGATTCACTAACACAACTCAACCCCTAGGGAGACAAATGTTCTACAATCGCTGCAGAAATTCACCAGCTTCCAGCTCAGTTTAAAATTGAGCAACCATCAAGGTAGATAAATGGATCTTTTTTTTTGTTGTTTATTTCTTTTTTGTTTTGGTCCTTGTTAGTTTTCTGTTTGGAGGGCCACCTGCCTGGCGTATCTATGTAACCCACAGCTGCTAGCACAGCCTCCAGAGTGTGTCTGATGGCTTTCTCACTTACTCTGTACAAAGAAGCAATTTTCATTTCAGACTCAACCTCTCCAAAGGCTTTTTTCACCTGGCCTCCAATTCTTTGATTTTTGTGTGCCACGGGGGGGGGGGGGGGGGG
>PJEM01017995.1:0-20093 GCA_004023845.1 Helogale parvula
TGATGGTGGTGATGGTGATGATGGTGATGGTGATGATGGTGGTGATGGTGGTGATGATGGTGTTGATGGTGGTGATGGTGATGATGGTGATGATGATGATGATGATGATGGTCCTGGTGGTGGTGATGGTCATGATGATGATAATAGTAACCACATAATAAAGTAGCTCCAAGTATGAAAATAGTTTGCAAATATAAAAGTAGTTGGAAGAATGCCTTACCTATACTAAGCTCTGGGAAAACAAAACATTATTTTATTATATGTGGTTAATGAATAACTTAGATATTTGATGGGTAAACATCTTAATTCTGGAGGACCACTACTTTCGACGTTAATCTTCATTATGGAATATTTAAGGGCCAGATGCAGAGCAGACTGACAGTCAGTAGACAAAAGAAAAAAATGAATATAATCTGGCCCCATTACATTAGTCTTTATAGCAATGCAATCATAAATATAAATGCCACTGTTTTCTTTTAATGATAGAAAGAGCCCATGCCAGAGGTCATAATCAAGCTCTGACCAAATAATGGGCATTAGGCCTGGGTAGTTCGTAAACCAAATGTATTAGAATTTTCCAGAGAAACAGACTCATAGGATGTTTATTTACTTACTTATGATAGATTTATTATAGGAACTGACTCATGTGGTTCCGGAGGCTGGAAGTCACATGACGTGGCACCTGCAGCTGGAGACCCAGGAAGGCTGGGGGTACAATTCAGTCTGAGGCCAAGGCCTTGGAACCACGGAGCCAGTGCTGTGCCTTCCTATCTGAGGCTGGAGGCCTTGGGCCGGGGCTGGGGGGCTGAGGCACAGTGGTACAGTCCTGGAGTTCAGAGACCCAAGAGCCAGGAGCTCGTGTGTCCTAGGGCAGAAGATGGACATCCTGGCCCCTCGAGAGAGAAGACTACCCCCTTCCACAGGCCCCCAAGGACTGGATGGTGTCTGCCAACATTGATGAGGGCCATTCTCTTTACTCACCTACCCACTGGCGTGCAAACGTCTTCCGGAAATACCCCCCTAGACACACCGTAGCCACCTGGGCATCCTTTAGTGGAGTGAAAACTGACTAACATCAGCCATCACACCACAAATGAACATTCCACAGCTTTAAATGCGTTTCTCTGACATGTATAGCGCTAATGGCAAGTTTGCCTATTGGGGGTTCCTATTTGACCACCTTTATATTATAAAAAGAGATCGAATAAATGCAATGTTTTCCTGTTATCCTTACTGTCTCAGAGATTGTAGAAGGACTTTAAAAAGTAGCCAGCTGAAATCATTTTGGTATACTAAGGGGCTCGTGGGGACATTCAATTTCATAGCTCATACTTCATGAAGATCTACCTTTTTTTAACATTTTTAAACTGACGGCGTCCCGGCTCAGAGACGGTTCACACACGAGTCCTGTGTCATAATGTCATCCATCTCTGGGAGCAGAGGACAGAGATGTGTCATAGAGGACATGAGTTTGCATGCCCGGGGCCAGTAGCAACCCTGAAGAGTTGGGGCTGGGGAGAGGGAGCAATGCCAAGGACACAATTCTCATCCGCGCCACCAAATTTCCAAGTTCAGAAACATTGCCCCACCCACTCCTGTCTGAACCGCTCCAGTGTGGGTCAAATGCAGCCAGAAGGGGCCCGTGGTGGGTGTCCCAGCGCTGAGCGTGTGTGAGGAGAGCCTTGAGCCAAACCCGCGAGCGTGAGGCAGACACCGCCCTCTCGCCCTCTGTCTTAGTCTCACAGAAAAAGGAGCTTGTCTACGACTCCTTCCCGCGGCTCTCCTGGGTGAAGGTCAGGAAATGAGGCGTCTTCCTGTGCTCTGGTCCCAGGGTCGGGACCGAGTCCGGCACGCGGGTCTCTGGATGGCTTGCCCAGCTAACTGAACGTCGACTTCCTCGCGAGGAAGACTTTGTGTCGTGTTTTCTCTCTGAAGTCATAGGTTGACCTTGGTTGTCATGAAGTCTCTAAAGGAAAGGGCTGCTTAGAAGTGGTGGATGCTCCCTTCTGCCGAGAGGTGAGTCCATAGGTGGTGTAGACAACGCACATTTATTTCCTCAGATTTCTGAGGATCAACGTGGTAGTGGGTGCTGGTGCTTTGAACACGTGCGTCATGATCTACTGATGAACTAGGGGGGCTGGCGGGGCGCTGGCAACACCCAGCGCATCAGTGTGGGTGCATCCTCCCCCTGTAACCCACACGGGGGCCCGGTGCCGTTAGCACCCCCACTTTACAAACAGGCAAGGGCACGTGGGTAAGAGGTAAGTAGCCCGGCCACGCGGTGGGAGAGTCCAGCGGCCCGGCCCCACTCTCCACGCCCACGGGGCCACGCGGCCGCTCTGCGGCAGGGGCCTGGAGGCCTGTCTGTCCTGTGGAGGATCCCGACAGACTTCGGGATCAGCCAGATCTGACTGTAAAGGAGGCTCCGCCCACCATTTTCTCTCCACCTGTCTGGGAGGAACAGGAAAGACTAGCAATACCACTACCTCGCATTTTTGTCACGTGGACTTAAGATGTCACGCGTGGGGCTCTGAGCGCAGCGATCGGCGTTCCGCAGGAGTCCGGCCACTCCTGCCACTGTTGGTGGCACCGGGCAGAAGCCCTTACACCGGGCCACTCACGGCGGCAACCCCCAACCCGTCAGCTGGCTCAGCGAGGTCTGCTCTCGCCTACCTGCCTGCCCAAATCTAACCTGCCTCATCAACGGTTTTGCCCAGAAAATTCTCATGGTTGAGCAGCTTGACCAATTACAGGGTTCGGATCCATGTGTTTCTGAAGGACACTTTTTTTTTTTTTAAAAACAGTCTTCATTCATGTTTTTACCATTTTGTCCACTTGTATGAATGTGTCCCGACAATTGTGTTGAACCATTATTGCAAATATCTGTCTCTTGGTCTCCGGCTCACCATGAAAGGAACACAGGGTTTAACCACACCAGGGTCACTAGAATTACGAAAATGTGAGCCACACAACAACTAAAATTGCCAGAGTCCCCCATAGGATAAGATCTGCAAACCCACGTCAAGATCTCCCACGCTGATAGTTGGGGTACTAATTCCATCTGTGTAGACATTTTATTGAAATTTGTAGACTTGAAATCATGTGAGTGAGTAAATCGTTAAAAATGAGAAGATTTCATGATTTGCCTCACTCCCTCTCCGCTCCCTAACTCTTCCCTCCCCTCTTTGGAATCCTGAAAACAAACTGAGGGCTGAAGGGGGACGGGGAAGGGGAAGGGGGGTGGTGGTCATGGAGAGGGGGGCACTTGTGGGGAAGAGCACTGGGTGTTATATGGAAACCAACTTGGTAATAAGCTATTTAATTAATTTTAAAAATGCGAAGATTTCTATTGCTTGGATTACTGGCATTTTACAGTGAATTTCAAGTTATGCAGAAGATTTCGCGTCTCGTGATAGTGTTTATCAGCCTTGTCATACCTGCTTCTAAAGGACAATGGACTTGGTAAATCAAGGCGAGCCTGTGGCACGGCAGACATCAAAGGGAGGGAGAGGGAAGGAAACCGGCGTCTGGTTCTCGCTCTTGGTCGCTGCCTGAACTCTCATAAGGCAGTGAACATTCTTGAACTCTAGTCTTCTCATCTGTAAATAAGAATAATCTGTAATTCCCAAGCTTCTGAGGATGACCCGAGATTGTATCACTGAAGATCTCAACAACTATCAAGCATTATTTATAGCGGCTATAAATGAAGATGGGGGACGTTGGATGGTCTTTTCCCAGGGCCCCGGTGGGGCCGGCCACGTGGGCGCCCATGAATGAGAACAAACGCCCGCTGGCTTCAGTCCCTGAGTTCTGTTCTGTTTGTTCCAGAAGCCGGTTTAGCCGGACTAATCCAAGCAGTATCAATTCTGTGTTATATACAAATTAAGCAATTAAAACATCTTAACTTACTTTTTCCCCGAAGAAAAATATTGCAAGTATCTGGCCTTCAAGCGTCACAGATGTGATCTTTTCTAAAAGCCCTAAAATTATACTGGTAACCCCAGAAATTCCTAGGAGGAATCGCACATTACGGTCCCGAGAGGTGGGTGGCCAAGAAAGGGGCCCATCTACTTTGATTATTTGTAAATCTGGCTTCGTGCCTGGGCTCCTCCCAGTGTAGCAGGTGAGGGTGCCTTTTCTGTATTTGCTCCAAGATCTTAGAAATGTAAGCCACTTGGTAGATTCAGTCAATGCTTGTGGTTCTGACGCTCAGTCACGACTTCCTAATTTAGAAATGGGCTGAGTGACCAAAGATTAGTTGTTCGATGAGTTGGGTAGATGGTTGATAGCCTTGTTCATACAACGATTAGTTCTGTGCTCTGGGTTTTATGGCTACAGACAGATTTTGGGTCAGGGTGTATTTGTCGAGCACTGTGGCCGTCCAGTGAAGTGTGTGTGCGTGTGCGTGTGCGTGTGCGTGTCCGTGTCCGTGTGGCTTGTGAACACAAGACCTAATGGAAACCGCTCCCAGCTTCCGTTTCAGTTAGGGCAAGGAGAATGCAACCTTTACATTTCACACACTTGCCCCAAAATGGCACCTTTAAAAATTCCAATTTTCAACTGTCTGCCGTAACAAAAAGAATATTGTTAGAAATGTTTAAATAGCTTGGTGTGCGAGGTATAATACATGCCTACAAAAGTGTATAAAAATAAGGTTTTTGAAAAAACCTCAAGCCTGACTTTGAAAAAGTCTATATTAGAAATCTCCCAATTCAATTAAGCGTTTTATTATTAATGGAAAGCCCACGCTGGCTGAGGGAGAATGGGTGTCGTTTGAGTGGGGAAGTTCACAGACTTTTCCAGGGTCCGATTTCCCTTGTGGGATAATGGCAGGCATTAAGAAACGGGGTCCGTACTGAGCATAATGGTTAGAGAGGGATCCGGCACCAGGTTACACCAATAATTGCCAGCCCCCCAGGATCCCAGCTCAGAAATTTTTGTGTGTTCTCAGGAGAGAAAAATGAGTGATCATCAAAGACAGTGGAGCTCAGCAGGACTGTCATAAGCCTGAAGTTACAACTTAGACATGCAATAGAAAATATCGTCGGTACCTCTCCAGCGCCTCGCCTGCAGTAATTAAAAACTTGATCCCTGCTGTTTCATCATCTCATTAGCAATGGGGGTACAAGACTTTTATCCTTGTTTGTCAGAATCAAACATACCGGGGTACTCTGATTATAAATTGATGAAAGTAAAGTCAAACTTTTAAATAAGAGAAATGACTGTTCACAATGTTTTTTTAAAGCTGATTAAAGAGATCCATTTTTCCTATAAAAATAATATCTCAGTCTGGCCGCAGCTGGTCGAGGTCATCTCTAGGATTGCGACACGCCACGCGTGTCCTGAAGGGGGTTTGCTTTGTGAGAGGCTCTGATTTAAAATAAATATCAATCCTGAAAACTTCCTGAAAGCGCGGTTACAAAGGATGTCCTCCTTTTCATGCCTTTTGATGAACTTGAAACACCTCCTACCCTCCTCACTGATGTGGGTTCTGACGCCCTTTATAGAGGGTGCCTGGCCTCACCGTCGAAAACACCAGGCAGGCTTTCTGTGTATTTTAATCACTCTCTTTGTAAATGAGGACAGCTGAAGGACCCGGGATCTTTTCTAGGCAGCTAACTTCTCCAGTGCCTGAATCCAAACCAGGAAATTCCCTTCGGAGCCGTGGTGCATCCCTTGGGTCTCAAGAATTCTATGCTGTGTCTCCTCCGCGGCTCCGGAGTCTAGGGCTGAGCCAAGCGTCAGAGCAGTGGGAAGTTTCCGATTTGAGGGACGGAAGAGCTCACAGCACATCCCATTTCTCTTTATTCATCTCAGACGTCTTCCATCCGTAATTAATCCGTCATTCATGCGTTAAAACACCTACTTCCTGAGGGCCATGCTCCCTGCCTCTTTGCCGGCTGCTGGGGACACAGAAAAACAAACCTGAGGTCCCATTCTGTAGCACATGCACTCGGAGGAGAGCTTGGCTGAACTGTTTGAAAGCAGAGTAGCTGGAGACGTAGAACAATGACAGGGTCGCCCGGGTGGCTCCGTTGTTTGACTCTTGATTTCGGCTCGGGTCATGATCCCAGAGTTGCGGGATCGAGCCCCACGTTGGGCTCCGCCCTGGAGGTAGAGCCTATTTGGGGTTCTCTCTCTCCCCTTCTGCCTTCTCCCTCACTCATACACACTCTCTCTATTTAAAAGAATTTAAAAATAAGGGAAACAATAACAATAAAATCTAGCCTCTGCGCGGTCCATGTTCCGGTTGGATCCTGGGATGTGCTGTGGGGTGTTGAGTAGCATCTCTGGCGTCTACCCACCAGGTGCCCAGATGCCCGGAGCAGCCCACCTCCGGTCACGATGGCCCGAACTATCGCACACACTGCCCGCCGCCACCAGGAGGCAAATCCACCCAGTTAGAGGCCCTGGGCCGGTGGGTATGTGGTTACCACACACGGTTGTGGATGTGCGGGCCCCCGAGGAAGGGACACACATTTCTCATCTGTCGACACGTGGTCTCCTCTCCCTGGTGAGGTGGGAGTGGGGGGAGATCTTTTTTGCTGTATACCCTTTTATTTTTTTATGTTTATTTATTTTGAGAGAGAGAGAAAGCAGGGGAGGGGCAGAGAGAGGGAGAGAGATCTCCAGGCAGGCTCTGTGCTGTCAGCACAGAGCCTGACGTGGGGCTTGATGTCACGAGCCATGAGATCGTGACCTGAGCCGAGATCGAGAGTTGGATGCTCACCCGACGGAGCCCCACGAGCCCTATGCCCTGTGCCCTGTGCCCTGCGCCCTGTGCCCTGTGCCCTGTGCCCTGCGCCCTGCGCCCTGTGCCCTGTGCCCTGCGCCCTGCGCCCTGTGCCCTGCGCCCTGCGCCCTGCGCCCTGTGCCCTGTGCCCTGTGCCCTGCAGGCGCAGCAGCTCTTCTAAGCCATCGAACAAGCCAACAGATGAATGGATGCTCCAAGCCAGGAGCTTCCACAGAGATAAATAAGCTGGGAAGTAAGTTAGTTAATAACTAAACACGTACGTGAACGGATAAGTGAAGATATTACGCGGACGCTCCTCACAAGTTTGACTTTTACAAGCTAAATAATTAAATAATTCGCTCTGATGGCGTAAACACAAGAGGAATCAGAATTATCCCAGTAACACCGAGAGACTGAGCTCAGCCAAAGTGGCTGCGGTCGGCGCTTCTGGCGTCATTTTGTCAAGCAACAGCAACAGAGCACGCGTGTGTATCTTCTATGCCACCAGCAAATGAAGGGTCTTTTGGACTTTGAACACGGAACGTGGGCGTCCCCTCCCTGCACAAAGCCTCTCCTGGGGCAGTGGCCCCGGGGGCGGGTGACGGGCTGGCAGGTCCCGGCAGCCCGCCGGTCGCATCTCGGCATCTCGAACTCTGGGAAGCTTCTCCAGGCTCTTCGCTGACCTGAAGAGCAGCTGCTGCACAAAACCGTCCCGGCGGAACGGGGAGGTCAGGTTTGGGATCAGCCGCAGTGTCATCGTTACAAGGAGGTAACATTGTGTGGCTTGTAAGGAGGGGGCGCTGCTCAGCCCGGTGTTGTAAGAACAGCCATGAACCGGGAGCCTGGAAACTTGGCTCTGCTCCCGGCATCCCCAGGGCCGCGCTGGCTCACCTCTTGAGTGAGGAGACCCTGCTAGACAAGGCCTTGCTCGATGCCCAAAGTCCACAGCACACGATTCTCAAGGATTTCAGTAGTGGGGGAGGAGGGCTGCCTTTTCCTCCTGAAGCAAAGGTGGAAAACGGCTCGTTAAATCGATAGCATTATTTAAACCTCATCGTTGCCCTGAAAACATCGTAGTCCACAGGCTGTGGTCCAGAGCACGGCCTTGCCTCTCGATGATTTATAGGCACTTGATGTTCGATTCTCATGCGATTCGTGCCCAGCGTGAAGGTTAGAAATACCAGTTCTTAAGAGTCCCAGAATCGGGATCAAAATATATTGAGAGTCTAGAAGACTTAGCAGAGACCATTTTAATCCCTTCTGCTGTAACAGGCACATGCATGCCTGAAGTCACCGTGCTGTGCAGAATCCCGGGACACGAGGCGTTGAGGCATCATACTCACCAAAGTTCTGCCCCTCGTTGATCCAACCCCTCAGCCGCAGTGACCATGAGCTGTCGCCGCTGCGTCGGGCACCGACACGTGTGAGGACCACGGAGCCACGGTCTTGAGAGCGAGGGCGTAGGGCTTGGCGCTTGTGAGGATAAATTTTCCGCAGGGCCAATGAACCCAGCCTTAGACTCGCAGAGTTCTTTTGGTTCATTAACTCTGCATTTTAGATTTGCTTTCATGGAGCAGACGAGACTTCAGGACGGTGCGCTCATGAACCAGCCGTTAAAACAGAATTCCATCCCAGAACCGTTACTTTCTAAAACCCATTCACCCACTGAATTCATTCAACAGAGTTAACAGGAAGGGGTGAGAATGTGTAATTACCAAGGACTTCCTCTTTCATCACAGAGAAAAAACGCTTCATAGCTTGACGCTTTGACCAAAACCTGTCTCGAAGATAATAAAAATCACAAACATATATAACTGGCTTGGGACAGGGGGACTGTTTCGGTACTTCGGTCAGTGAACGGGCCCTTTACAGCAGGACGGGGTATGTGGCCCGTTCCCCTGTCGGGGTGCCCGTGAGGGAACCCGTCAGTGGCGGGACTGCCTTCCGGTCTCGAGTGGTCTTCTCGAAACAGAAAATAGAGACGTGACTCCCGTGTCACCGAGAGCAGCTGCGTTAAAGAGCTCCTCTGTGTATGTGACAGAACAGAAGACATTTTACGCACCGAGAGAGTCCCACATCTGAGGTAACAGCCCGGGAAGACCAGATCGAACTTTCCCTATTGTAACGAAGCAGACACATAGGAGACGGGATTCTGTTTGAGATCCTGGATCACTTCCCTTTGATTCCGCGGTTCTCGGGCACCCTCGGCCTCCCGTGCCGCTGGAACGCGACATCGCTCCTGTGTTCTGGAGCCTTCCGCAGCCAGGTGGGGGCGGGCACACCCCCTCCCCGAGCCTGCCCTCCGCGGAGACGCTGGCAAAGCAGCGCTTCCCCCGTAATATTCCGGAATACAGTGGCCAGACTGGGAGATAAAGACACGCAGGGTGCTCAGCCAGTTTTCTGACCTAAAAATCTGTGGAGACGACAGACATCTAAAGCTGATAACAGGAGCCAGGGGGTGATGGGCAGGACTTACAAATAGAGACGTCCACAGGGTCAGGACCCGGGTTTCCTTTGTTCCTTGGCCCAGGGCCCTTTCTCACACAAAACCTGAGGCCGGGCAACGCAATCAGGCCAAGGGAAGCCGGTGCTAACGCTCCAGAGCCTGTCATCCAAAACTCCTCAGTGCATCCCCATCGCCGCTTCCTATCCTGTG
The DNA here is from genome assembly GCA_004023845.1 of Helogale parvula. Lineage (NCBI taxonomy): Eukaryota > Metazoa > Chordata > Mammalia > Carnivora > Herpestidae > Helogale > Helogale parvula. The sequence goes on from PJEM01017995.1 coordinate 9,390, forward strand.
CCGACCTGAGGGCCAGAACGTTCCAGTTGTTTCAGAACTGCGTGGGCCGGGTAGAACACCCCTCAGCACACTTCCGGGGACCACGTCCGCCTTCCCCTTGGCGACCCCCGGACTCCATCAACCTCCATCGCCGGAAGGCTAACCGAGCCCCCGCCCCAGCTCTGTGCCCATGCGGTTAGGGCGCAGGGCGAGCTGCTGAAAGACGGGGCCGCGGACAGACGGGCTGGAGAACAGAGCTCCCCGGGGAGGAGAGGGTGGGGGCACGGAGGACTCCGCCATGGGGACACAGGCTTTCCACCCCCGGGCCAGACCGGCTTCAGGAGTCTTCGGTTTGCCAGCCTTGTGTGGAAGGCGGAGACCTGGAAATCCCCTGCTGCCCTTCTGCCCACAGTCCGGGACCCGAATTTAGCCTTTGGCCGCACGGAGCTGCGGGGAGGGCGCACCGTGGCCTCCAGATGTGTGGTCGGGTCCTCATTCGTCCATCCGCCACATGTTTCTGAGCCCCCCAGTCAGGTGAGAACACGGCCCACAGGCGGCTGAGGGGGAGACCCCAGCAGAGGAAGCGGGGGCCCCGGATTCTCCAGCGGACGGTGCCTGGGGGCCTGGGGGGGGGGCGAGGCTGCAGACCGGCGAGGCCAGGCAGCAGGACCACAGTATGGAGGTTCCAGGGCCATCACAGGCTCAAAACGCTCACTCTGATCATCCTGGGAAGCCTTTGGGGGGTCGGGGAGAGGTTGAGCCCGGCAGTGACATGATTTGACTCAACTTTTAAAAGGATCACCTCTTTGCCATGCTGAGCATTCGACAGAAGACACCAGGATGGAAACAGCCTGGTTGGAGCTTTAGTCCGGGCGGAGGTCTGGTGGCCTGGACCTGGGGCAGCGGCGGAGGAAGGTCAGACTCTGGGCGTTCTGAGGACGGAGCTTGTGGGATTTGCTGACTGTTTAGATATAGGTTCCGGAGAAACGGATGGTCTGAGACGACCCCAGGCGCCTAACGAGAAGGACAGACTTGCCTGCAAGACAGGGTAGGAGGGGTGTCCGGGGGCAAGTGGGCGGGGGACAGGAAGAGGGGTGTGTTTTTCTGGGGAGAAAGACCAGAGGGTTGGGTTTGGTTTCTTCCGTCCGACATGGTGCTTAGACATCCCACGGCTGGAGCTCAGGGCACCGCTGCACGTGTGCACGGGAGGGCGGTGTGGGGACAGGGGCAGCGGGGAAGGGCCAGGACACGTTTGGGAGTGTGAGCACACTGCAGTCTCTGAGTCCAGGGGGGACGTGCGCGTCCTGGCGCACTGGCGCTTCCCCAGCCCCTCGGGCCGGGGGCGGGGGGGGGGCTGTCCCGTCTGACCTTTGAGTGCTGGGCCGCCGACCCCGTGCAAGTCATCGCCAGGACCACGGTCACCGTTGAGATCCACCGTTTCACCCTTTCCCGTGCACCTGCACTGGGGATGAGCCAGAGCAGGACCCACAGAGATCGTGTGGCGCTCGGAGCCTGAGCGAGAGAAACCTTCCTTTTTTTAAGGCGCTTTGGTTTTGGAGCTGGTGACTTCCTCCCCGAACTGAGCCTGTCCGGATGGACGTCTGCGCGTGGACGTAGACCTGGGTAATCTCACGATGTCGGCGTCGGCGTCGGGATCGGGACCGGAGGAGTAGACATCCTGGCGATTTACCTTGTGGAGTCTGGGCACCGCTTTGACTTTCCAAGCTGGAAAGGAGAGAAGCTGGCTGGATGTTAGGGAAGCCGGCCTTGAAGTCACGTCTAGTTCACTAGCGGCATGCGAACGGCTCATTTATGAGATCGTCGAATGCTCGGTGCCTTTGGCTTGCCTTCCTCCTCAGCATCCCCTCCACTGGAGATGCCGTTGACCCCTGTACTGCTGGCCCACCTTGAAGGAGGAATGACATGCCTGAGTCCGTATCCGGGTGCGTACCTATGTCCCCATGCGCGCATCCACCTCCACACCGGCCTCTCTGACCGCCTTCCTGCTCGCTGCGCCCAGGCTCCCCAGACAGGCCGTCCAGGCTACACTTCCTGGGGCCGTCGGGACGCCGCAAACCCGGGCTCACCCTGGGCCGGGTGGTGGCATCGGCTCAGGATTCACAGCGGCGCTGAGACCGCGTCAAGCTTCTGATTCCCGGAACCCAGAACGGCAAAGCGCAGGCTGGTCTGGGATTCCAACCGCCGCCCCCTCGGTGTGAGGACTCCTGGTGCCGCTGTGTGTCGTCCGGACAGCCCGGTCCTCCAGATGAAGAGCTCTCTGCTCCAAGTGGCCTGACGTGGGTCACAGGTTCCTTTATGAAACGTGGCAACTGTATCAACGGCTCGCTTGAACGGAAGCGACTATGTGCGGCCCCTGCTCCATTTACACCGTCACAAAAGCCCTGGGAGGAGCCTGGCCCGCCTGGCTCTCTGGTCACATGGCTCCCAAGCCCATCCTTGGCCCGTGGTGGGAGGGCTCTGCCTCTCTCTCCCCTCCTAACTTCCCCCCTCTTCTCTGAGGGGCCCCGCTCGGCCCCCCGGGCAGAGGTAGGCTCTTATGAAAGCTCATTTGAGCCCACATGCATGGTGTTTTTAAAAAAGAAACGGTAACATCCCCTCCCTTTCTCTGAAGTAGACATCTTCTGGAAAAGCCCACGCTGCCTGCAATGCACGGATGCCGTAGACGCCGGGGACAGTGACAGGGAGCAGCCAGCCTCTACCGGACGCCGTGCACCGGCCCATGTTTCCGGAGTCCTCGCGCGAACCAGCCCTGCGAGGCAGTTCAGCCCTCTCACCGAGCAGAGGACAGAGGCACGGGGTCCGTGAACGGCCGCTCGGTGGCACGGCAGACCCAGGGCTCAGGCTGGTCTGACCGGACCCCAAAGTACGGACGGCAGGGGTAGCGGTACTTGGAAGAGCGGAAGTCAAGGACTGCAGAGACCCCAGCACAGGCCAGGGAAGCTGGGGCCCCAAAGACCTGCTCCATCCCTACTTATTGTGGTGCCCCGGGGCCAGGCCTCTGTTACATGGAGGGGATCACATTTTGTCTCCCACGTTTTGCCTTTTCTCATGAAAACAAACCAAACAAGGGCACTGGAACCATCCTTCAATATGGGGGGAGCCCCTGGCGGGCTTCCCACTAAGTCCCCCTCAAAGCATCCACCAGACTGTCCCCAACACCCCCCTTCCTGTGCCCCTGTCCCAGGCCATTTGCACTAGCCGGCGGGCGGGGGAGGGGAGACTGCCTGCCTTCCCTACTCTGTAGCTGTCAGCACGGAGCCAGGGCCTAACTCAAAACCCTGCCTCTCACCACCAGTCAGCTTGTTTCCAGTGTAAACAGCAGTACCTGAAGGAGAGCACAGCCTCCCCGGGAGTCAGGTGATTTACCCCTCCCCCGGCCCCCAGGCAGGTGAGCGATGCCTGGCGTCTTCCATCTGCCTGATCCGGGAGCCCGGAGCCTGGATGACGAGACCTGACCTCCCAGAGGCAGGAGGCACAGTGTGGAGATGCACAATGGCCCTACAGCAGGTGAGCGAGTGTGTGTGTGTGTGTGTGTGTGTGTGTGTGTGTGTGTGTGTATGTGGCGGCCGCTCAAGTCTGTGACAAGAGTCTGCAGGCCTCCCGTGCTGGCCCCCGGCCTCCGCACACGACACAAAAGCATTTTCTAGGACAGGATGTGAGCCTCCTCCTACCCACGAGTGCCGACCCTCACGCTTTCTTTGTTGAGAAGGAAAAAAAAGATCACACTTAAGCAAAAGTAAACCACAGCCTGATACTGTGCCAACAACATTAACCAACTTCTCCTCGGCATCTTTGAAGTCGGCGGGGGGTAACATACTTGTGGCACAAGGAAAGAGCGATCCTGTAAGTGATTCCTTTTCATCCCTTTAACTTAATGAAAGATTAATGGCCTTGTTATTTTTGTTTCTGCTCCTTTTTTCTCCCCTTTAATTCCTGCCCACCGCACCCCCACGCCCGGCCCCCTTGGAATAGAAAATCCTGCCCTGCGATGGCTTTCTGGGTCGTTGGGTTTGGTGGCTGTGACGCCCGTGCGTTGGCCATCATCCGCAAAGCGGACCACGCACACCAAGGCCACAGCACCAGGAGTCCACGGCGGAGGAGCCCGGGGGTGACCGCGCAGAGGGGAGCAGCCGGGGGAGGCGGACTTCCCGCAGACCAGCCTCCCTGCCAGCCGACGGGCTGTGATGCCTCAGCCATGACTTGTCTTCTTCTGGAGGCTCAGTGTTGTGTGCTCCGGCTCCACCTCCGGAGGCCTGCCACGGGGGGATCGGAGGGGGGACCGGAGGGGGCACGCGCCACGGGCCAGAGAGTCACGCCGTCTGCGTGGAGGGAAAAACACACACACGCAGGACAGCAGTGACCCCCCGCCCCTTCGCCCACTCCTTCCCCATCCTCGCCCCCCTCGCCTCCTCCTCCTGCTACCCCAGGACGGTGTTGCATGCGCCCTTCCTGGCAGGACCGCACCCCAGCCCCTCGCCCCCGCCAGGTTGTTCCGCAGCCCCGCGGCTCCGACGCCCACCTGCCCCCCAGCACGGCCATGCCGTTGGCTCCGTCTGGTCCTCAGGGACTCCCGCTTCCCTTCCTGTCCTCTGGCCCTTCTTGCTCTGCAGCGAGCGCCATCTTCCTGAAACGAGGATCACGCGACTCTTGCCTGAACCCCTCGGGGGCTCCTTAACTCTCTTTTTTTTTCAAGCTTTCATTCGCTTTATTGTGGAGGCCACAGCTGGAGCCTGGGTCCTCTGCACGGAGACTCTGGTGTGGGTCTTCACAAGGCGGTCAGTGAATTCCTGACAGGGAGACGTGGTGACCACCATCTCTTTCCAGAGCCCAGGGGTGAGAGAGCTGTGGGTCTTAGAAATGGCATCAAGAGTGGCCTTGGCATGTTGCCCAGGGCGGCAGTGCGGCCCCGGGCTGAGGATGCCCATCGTCGATGCCAGCCATCAGTAGCTTCTTAGGGACAGGGGCTGAGACGATGCCAGTGCCTCTGGGGCAGGACAAGGCGCACCATCGCAGGGGCAGGGACGCGGACGCACCAGCACAGAGCCGCAGCAGCCTGGCACCACACAGTACAGTGTGGGGTTTGCCGACCCTGTCCCCCCAGTCGCCTCTCCGCACGGGGACGATGGGGAGCTCGGCCAGGATGATGGCCCCACGGACGGCAGCGGCTACCTCCTTGGAACACTGAGCACCCAGACCAACGTGTCCGCTCTAATCTCCGATGGCAACAAACGCCTTGAACCTGGTCCGCTGGCCAGCGCGGGTCGGCTTCTGCACAGGCATAATCTTCAAGACGTCATCCTTAAGGGACGCCCCCAGGAAGAAGTCAATGATCTCCGACCCCCTGATGGGCAGGGAGAGGAGACAGATCTCCTCCAGGGACTTGATCTTCATGTCCTTGACCAGGTGGCCCAGCTTGGTGACAGGCACCCACTCCTTGTCCTCGGCCTTGACTCCACGGCCCGGCCCCGGCCACAGCCCCCACCCCAGATGCCGCTGCTGAAGCCTCTGCAGGAGCCGCCGCGACCTCCCATTCCAGGTCCCCGGGCCCTCCAGGCCCTCCCGCAGCACCGGCGTCATCCGCCATTTGGTGTTTTCCCGGAGAAGAAGCTTAACTCTCTTCAAAGAAAAGGTAAATGCCTTCTGGGGGCTGCCCGACCTGGCCGTGTCCAGCAGCTGCTCCACTGGGCCGCCGTGCCTCCCTGGATATCCCCCGGGTCCCCGACTGGTCATTCGGGCCTCTGCTCAGCGCCGCGTCAAGAACTCCGACATACACACACCTGGTAAGAACGCATCGCGTATCAGGGGCGTCTCAGCCCCGTAAAGGAAGCCACGGACGCCCTCAGCCCCTCGGCTGGTGAGTCCGGGAATTTCCACGTGAATCCCCAGCGAAGAAACTTGGAATGCGGGCAGAAGTCCCAAGTTCACTCAGTGGGATGTGTCATCGCGCATTTAATTCATACCCGGCTAGTTTCTGCAGGTTTAGAGGTTGATTTTAAAATGAGCTCCGGCGGAATAATCTAGAAATGATATTATCTGGAGCTGGGGAGCGTCTATCCACTCAGTGGCCGTACTCGTCCAGGAAAACAGAGTTTTAGCTCATTACTAATGGCAGGAAGGCACTGTAGTTACAGGCGATTCCTGTTTCAGGTAATTCCATACGGCCCACAGAGACCCTGCTTCGGTGCCCCCGGTCCGTGAGGCCCCCCAGGCCCGTCCGGGCGGAGGAGCCTGGGGCCGCCCCACACGCCCCCACCCCTGACAGGAACATCTCGTGTTTCCTTCAGACCTCCTCTCACCAGCTGTCTTCCCAGAACATTTCCAAACACCATCCGGGGCTGAATCATCTCCTAGTGAGACTTCGGTAGACGCTGGCGTGACCGGTGTGCGCCAACCAGCGCCAGCCGCCCTGCCCCCGGCTGAGGCCACGTGCAAGGGTAACCCCGTGCCTTTCCCTCCTCCAGGGGTGCGAACGCCGCTCACAGAATTAGAATTTTGTGTGTATAACTGGAAGTGTCTTGCGCTGTCCCGCATTGACCCCCATTCCAGCCACCTCAACGATCCTTACCTTGGGATCAACTGTCATTCAACAGTTTCTAGTTCCAGGGAAAATGGGAATTCTTCGGATCCCCTCATCTGTTGGCTAGGGCTCTGCAGAAGCATTTCCAGTGTTCTCCTGCTGACCTGCCCGCCAGGTACTCTCAGACCGGGGCCCTGGGCCATGCATGCCTGACAGGGACCCGTCCCGAGAACAGGCTGATGTCTGGTTCGCGCCCAAACAATGGCCGCATCCCATTAATACTTAAACTCCACACTTAGAAGAATTTAGTAGAGACAGACCCTGATGATGACGTTAAATACCTTCCCTTCTTTTAATAACAACTTGATTTCAGATCAGGAATCAGAGTCGTCTAATACTATGAAAATTAAGCAGAAATGTTCTGCCATTACACCAAGCAGGCTGCTTAATAAATCGGTAATGAAAAAGAATAATTTATTATGGCTTGTGAATTCTGACAGCTCTAAAAAGATGTCCTTTCTTTTCCCCCAAAGGGAGAACAGAATTTTCTTTTTACCTTCAAGACACTGGCATCAGGCATAATTTCTCTGTCTGTAGGACTTTACTATGGAAGAGGAGAGGGAATAGATTTTTACATCACAACCTATTTTAGGCAATTATAATCCACGAGTAATCTTTTCTCATTCATCTCCCTGGGGCGAGGGAGACGTAAGAGACCGATCTCCGGGCCTCAGCTTAGATCAGTGTTTGCATTCCTATTAGCTGAATTCGCTGAAATTCTGGAGAGCTGAGCGCACTTGTCTTCCACTCCGAGAACGAGGCTCAGGAAGGGAGGTCTGCGCCGACTGCCGTCAGTCCGTGAGTCACACGCCACACCCTCGTCTGTGCCGGCACGCAGCTTTGGCCCTTGGGTGCCAGCGAGTGGGGACTCGGTGTGGTGTGATAAGAAGCCGTGTGGGGCTGACTACCAGTCGCCCCCCTGGCCCTTCTCCGCATGGGGGGGGGTGTCGACCCGCTGCTACGTTCCAGGGGGTCTGTGAGCCGTGGTAGAGCCTGGCCACCACTAAACATTAAATTCTGCATGTATGCAATTAAACACCGCACAAATCGAAGGCGACCCATCCGCGTTTGTCACTTCCTGATGATCTGACTACATTTCACTACGATCTAGAGTCTGAGGCTGACTGCGTCCGGTTTGCCGGCTTGGAGCACAGTGTGGGGACACCGCGGGGCAACGGGAAATCGGCCGTGGTGGGAGTGTTTTCCCCACGGAGTCGGCAGACGTTACAAACCAAGTTCATTATTTACTTGTTTACTCTCGTTGTGCTGTGTCGTGTTAACCACCGGCCAGCACGTGATGGGGGAGTGTGCGGCCGACTAGGGAGATGCCTGAGCTGAAAATGAGCCACGGGAGGCCAGCCCTGGCGTCTGGGAGCCCGGGACCGTTTACTCGTCGGAAGATGCGGGGTGGGACCCGCTCACACGGCGTTCTCCACACTGGGACATCCCTGGTGGTCTAGTGGTTAGGATTCGGCGCTCTCTCCACACCAGGACTGCTCACAACCGTGGACCAAGTGGGTGCGGCCCTCACTCCCAGGGAGCGGACATCATCAAGTGTGAAGTCCAATAAGGATGACGTTTAAAACAGGGATTGTCTGCTGACTGAGTATTAGGGAGCGGTGGGCCACTCCGCATCAGGTGGCCAATGAAGGCTCCTGAGAAGTCGAGTTGGATTTTCCGTAGAACATTCATCACAAATTATTATTATTTTTTTTAATAGTTTATTGTCAGATTGGTTTCCATACAACACCCAGTGCTCTTCCCCACAAGTGCCCCCCACCATGACCATCACCTCCCTTCCCCCCACCCCTTCCCCTTCAGCCCTCAGTTTATTTTCAGCATTCAATAGTCTCTCAAGTTTTGCGTCCCTCTCTCTCCCCAACTCTCTTTCCCTCTTCCCCTCCCCCTGGTCCTCCATTGGGTTTCTCCTGTTCTCCTGTTAGACCTATGAGTGCAAACATATGGTATCTGTCCTTCTCTGCCTGACTTATTTCGCTTAGCATGACACCCTCGAGGTCCATCCACTTTCCTACAAATGGCCAGATTTCATTCTTTCTCATTGCCATGTAATACTCCATTGTGTATACACCACATCTTCTTGATCCACTCATCAGGTGATGGACATTTAGGCTATTATTTTGGCTATTGTTGACATTGCTGCTATGAACATTGGGGTACACGTGCTCCTGTGCTTCAGCACTTCTGTATCCCTTGGGTAAATCCCCAGCAGTGCTATTGCTGGGTCATAGGGGAGTTCAATCGATAGTTTTTTGAGGAACCTCCACACTGTTTTCCAGAGTGGCTGCACCAGTTGACATTCCCACCAACAGTGTAGGAGGGTGCCCGTCTCTCCACATCCTCGCCAGCATCTGTAGGCTCCTGACTTGTTCATTTCAGCCCCTCTGACGGCGTGAGGTGGTGTCTCCGTGTGGTGTTGGTTTGTGTCTCCCTGACGACATTCATCACAAACTAAACTTCACCTCGTAAGTTACGTGGAGTTTTGCTCCCCAGCCACCTCCAAACCTTGAATGTGAGCTTCCGGAGAAGAGTGACTTTGCACGCTCGGTGCTCGGACCACCGCAGGCACAGGACAGGTGTGTCCGGTCCTGAGTGTGATCTCCGTGCGCCCCGAGGAGCCCTGAGCAGCACCTGCGAAGAGGGGGAGGAGAGGAGAAGAGCGACCCGGCGCCGCGCCCTCCTGCACCTCCACGCCCCTGTCTCTGGTGCGCTGGGCTGTGACTTCGGCTTTGTCTCTGGTTCAGTAACCCTTTCTCTGTGCTTCAATCCACGCAACAAGTGTTTTAGCTCAACCACTGTGTTTTTTTCACCTTAGAATTTCTATGTGCTTCTTTTGGCAAGATCTATACAATCCTCGTAAGATATCCTAGTCTTTCATAGCTTCTATTCCTTTCTTTACGTCTTTGATTGGTGAAGGAACTTCCGGTATAAATTCCACTTTGAAATGATGCATTGTCCTGTTAACGTGCTGCTCAGTCATATGTTTCCAGGGACACGTGCATTTCTGTTCGCCTACGAGATTGGCCCACGGCGTTGGGGGCGTCAGACTCTGTGGTTGTGATGTTTTCTTAACAATCAGCCTCTCACTGCGAATTTACTTGTCAAGTATTAATATTGCATTCTCCCTCAAACCTTCTATATCACGAATGCTTCTTTTGTGGACAGCATGTATCTGAGTTTCTATATTTCCCCAAGATGATATCACTTTGACTGACTGATTGATTTTTTAGGCAGAATTGATGCAGTAGCACCTGCTATCTCGTGATTTTATGCACAGTGCATTTCTGCTTACGTTGTTTCTTTTCTGTGTCTTTTTATTTTTCAAATTAAGCTAAGTGAGGGTTATTTATTCCATAAACCACTTTATTAGAACCTGTGGTGGCAGATATACAAACTGGCTATATCTTCAGAGTCAATTAAAAAGGTAATCGCCATATTCAATTTTATATTTTGGTTCCTATCCAATATTAATCGACAGCTGCACCCACCAATGCAATAGGAGCCCCCATACAAGTCCAGCTCCCATCCCCCAACCCACCTGGGCATTTGGGCTGTCACCTGCAGCTACCACCCTTCACAGCCAGGATCCCCTGGTGGCCTGTGGGACACGGACCCGCCTTCGATCCCACCCACCCGATCTGGTATTTCTGGAATTTTCCCTCCTACTGATGGTATCATCATCGGTATCATTGGCATCATCAATGGTATCATTCTTGTTTTCCACAGATCTTAGACTTTAAACATATATATATATATATATATATATATATATATATATATGTAATTATGCCTTTTCTGTAATTTCTGTGAATTTGGAGTAAGAAGGGGAAGCAGGTGTTAACATGCATTTTGATCAAACGTCCTTTTTGAACTCATGTTTCTAGTTTCTAAAGATTTAAATAATGAACCCGCCTGGTTACTTCTCAGCCACAACCTTGAAAATAGGCAATGTCACCCTTACCTGAAAGATGAGGAGATTAAGGTCCCAGAGACATGAACTGATTTGTGGAATGACAACTTCCTTGTAAGAAGAGTCCCTTACACTGGAAACCGGGTTTGTCTAAGTGCGGAACTCAGGTGCTTTCTGCTGCTTTTCTTTCCCCTTCTCC
>PJEM01017996.1:0-20096 GCA_004023845.1 Helogale parvula
AGCTGTCAGCACAGAGCCCGACGCGGGGCTCGAACCCACGAACGTGAGATCATGACCTGAGCTGAAGTTGGAGGTTTAACCGAACGAGCCCCCCAGGCGCCCCGGGAAAAATTATTTTTCTAGCTGATTTCATGTCATTTATCTTCTGAGGAGTGTAGGAGAAAAGAAAAAAATCATTTTCTCTTTAGGTTTTCAAAATACCAAAAGTGGAGCAGTCTTTTTTTCTTTTAAGTTTCTAAATGTTGCAAATAGATGTACATTTTTAAACTTCCACCTGAACTTGTCCAGACTCTCAGAATCGGAGGTGAAGCCTCGGAGGTGACGCCCCTTTTCATCGTCAGCCATCTTGTTTGGTTCAGCCAATTGCTTGAAGTCCTTCCAGACGGCTGCTTCTGCTTTGCAGAAACACTGTCGCGGGACATGGTGCAGCCAGTCAGCCTCGGGAGCAGAACACGCACACGTGTTTCCATTCTTCGTCATCGCTTCGTTTTTTGGAGTTTGTTTTTATTCCTGTAGCAAAGCCCGAGAATGGGGAAGTGACGTAGTCGGGATTGTCATGAAGCGACTTACTTCCTGCCCGCTGGCCCGCATGGCACTCGGTCAGGAGGCCTGGCACCGAGGACGCTCGGTCTGACTCTGAACACAGGCTTGCACTTTTGAAATGCTCCAGAAGGCAGTGTTATCACACAGCCGTGCACATGATGTGCACTGAGCGGCCAAGTTCAGGTGACCCCAGAGCCTGTGGCAGAAAGCTGTCCCTGCCGCCCACAGGTGGTCCTTCACGCGAGTGGAAGTAGCGCCCCCTGATGGAGGCTGACAGGGAAAGGATGAACACAATGAATGAAGCGATGGGGCGGCTCTGGGCACCGGGAGGGCCATGCAGCCTGAGGGAAGGCCCGGGACAGACCCCTTGGCAGTGACACCCGCAGTCGTGTCCCTTCTCTCCTTCCCCTTCTGCAGCGGGAGTTTCTTGAGTTGCTTGTTGGTTTTGTATTTGGTGCGCAACTGACGCCTTCCCCAGGGATTTGCGTTTCTCCTGACCCTTTGTTTGGGGGATACTTTCATTTTTATGCTTTCTCTCTCCACGTCCTTTCCAGATCGCAGGTAGGAACTCATTGGAAGCTTCATGTTTCATATCACTGTGTAAGATGTTGGGGTTTTATTTGGCTCTGTTATTCCTGGAGTTGGTACTATAAAATTTCTGCATTGGAATCCCTAGGCATTCACTGGTCTATAGTGTGTGTGTGTGTGTGTGTGTGTGTGTGTGTGTGTGCGCGCGCGCGCGCGCGTCCCTTTCAGGGAACTTGTTAAAATGCAGACCCTGCTGTCTCTTCCCAGGGAGCCTGATGGAGTCACCCAGAGAGCTTCATTCTCTTGTGGTTTTTGTGGTGTTGTCGCTGTTGAAATGCTCTCAGGGTTCTGGAAAATCTCACTTTGAAAAACAACAATTTGCAGACACCTATTTTAAGTAATCCAGGGTCAGATTACTCGTCAGAAACTAGCCAAACAGTTGGTAGTAAGCAGTACAGTGTTTTGCTATTTGGGATAGAACCGTTTCTCAAGTTGGTTTGCATTTAACTGTGTAATTGATCCTGCTTTACTGGAGACTCGAGATCCTGTTTCCATAAACTGTGATGTTGATACAGCTGTGTGACTGGAATCTTTGCATCAGTACACACGAACCCAGATCGCTGGAACTCTTCCCTGCAGAACTTAAATGATACGAGGATTAAGTTCTTCATGTTTAAAAAACATGACGGAAGCATGGCAGTCCTCTGCGGCCCCCTGTCTCTCCCGGGAGGCTGTCAGTTTACATTTCCCTGTGCGGGACACTGAGCCATCCCTTGGGAATACATAGTATCATTTTGTGCTGTAAATATGTTTCTTTTTCATTCTGGGGCCGGAACTTTCGGGCTGGGAAGATGTATCTCTTGTTAATGTCTCTCTCCTTAACTTGCAGTTCCCAGACTCGTTCTCGGTGGTGGAGGTGGTGGATGTTTCTGTGTCTCATTCTCAGCCTTGACGGAACAATTCTAATGTGCTTCCTTCTACGTGTTTCCTTGGGCTGCTGTCGAGTAGAATTTCGAGCTCCCAGGAAGGAACTTTTGCCTGCTTGCCCTCGACTGTGGCTGGACCGGTTTGGGTTCTCTCTCTTCCCCGCTGCTGTGTCTTCCCTGTGATCCCCTGTGGTTCGGTTCCAGCTGCTCCCGCCGCTTCCCACACCTCATTTGCTGCTGCTTAGGAGCTCAGAAACAAGGTCTCCTTGTATGTGAAATCAGAGCAGGTGTCCCTGAGAGGACCCTGCCGAATCAAGTACCAGAATGTTCACGCACCTCGTGAGATCAGTGCTGACGACATGGGGTCGTCGATGTGTCTTTCAGCTTCCTTCCGGGATCTTGGATCTTGATTTTGGCAGCTGAGTTCCAGATAGGTAACACGTGTGGCCTAGACTTGGAGAGAGTTCCGTAGGCACTTGGGCCAATACCAGGACCACATGTTATCAGACCAGCGAGGCGCACGCGAGTGTGTGCAGGGGGCCATGGATCCGGGTCCTGCATGAAATCATACTTGCTCTGACTGCGGGAGGTCGTTAGTTGGCCTCTGAGGGTCCTGTCAACTCCCCTGGGGGGGGGGGGGCATTGATTTCACAACCCTTGTGGGCAAAACACTGGATGTGCTTTCCCCCGGCGCCCTCGCACGGGAGTCTGTAGATCACACTCAGCGCTGTAAGTCTGACCGCATAGGACGACAGGTACAGCAGCTTGCAGATTCTGCCGTTCAGCCCTTTACGGTGGGGGTGAGGACCACAGGCCTGGCAGGCAAGTGCGCTCTGGAGAAGGCAGGTGCTTTTTCTCAAGCCCTTGGTAAAACTGCTTCCAGAGCTTGGCATTCGTGCTGGCGCATGCTCAGTGCAGACGGGCTTAAGCACAGTGTCAGTGCCATGCGAGGGCCTGCCCGCGCGTCGCTTCCAGGTGACTCTGCTCTGTCATCTCCTAAGGGGCGACCGAATCCAAAGCGAGAAGGATGTCTTCCTGAGTGTATTAGTCTGTAAGTTTAATTCTGGAAGACGTTTGGACTTTCCCAAATAGAGAAATCATCGCTGCGTGGTTTTGTCAGCGCGTCAGAGCATTTCAAGAGAAACGGGCCTTTGGTTTTTCAACTGCATGTCAGTCCCATTTCTTGGCTGTCTCCGAGTCTCATAGGAGCCTGGGGAGTTCCTGCTCTTCCCGCCTGAGCTCTCTCCCCATGCTCTTCCCGCTGACGGTTTGGTTTTCAGGTCCCTGCTCTGGAGAGCGCATAGGCCAGTAGTCTGAACTTGTTCCACTCCTGCCTGAGGCCACGCCACCAGTGTGGTGAGCGAACCCAGCGGGCCGCCCTGGCGGGTCCTTCGGCCGGCTTGCTTTGTGGCAGGGCGACAGGGAACGCCGCGCCCTGGGATACGGGGGCCTTGCGTCTGGCCAGCCGAGCTTCTCCTGACCATTCACGCCACATTCCAGAAGCTGCACTAGGCAGAGAGCACAGACTGTGGGAATCCAGCGCATGGAGTGCTTGACAATTCATACAGTGTTAGTTTTTAGACATTACCTACGAAATTTAAATGAAATTCTCAACATCAGCGGCTCTTAGAAAAATCGGAAGGGGCAGGACTGCTGGGCTACAAGCCAGTAAGAGCTCTGTCCCTTTTGGACGGGGTGCATCCTCTGTCACAAACCCTTGTGCTCCGTGTCACCTGCCTGACAGTGTCTTGTACACTGTGTCACCTGCTGGCTGTCCACCGTGTTTTTCTTGTGCTTGGCCCCCTTCATTTCTGTTACGTGTCTCCTCAGTCTTACCCCCAGATGCATGCGTGCGCATGTTCCTTGGAGGGCACGACCTCACGAGGACATTTCCGTGTTCCGGTTCTATTTGGTAGAAACTGGTCACTTGGAACATTGTAGTCTTTTCGTAAAGAAGTTATTAATCATCTGAGTCCCTTATTGCCCGCCCCTTTCTCTTTCCAGCCCAAAGAAGCGTGTGACATGTTCTGTGTGATGTAGTGGCTGAAACGGCTCATGTTGACGGAGAAATGTCTCTCGTTTCAGAAAACTAAGAAACTGGCCAAAGCTTCTGCAGAGAAGGACGAGCTCAGACTGCAAAGAGTAAGACCTTTCCCCCAAAGTAGAACGTTAACCTGTGCTTTTTGCATTAAACCGGAGGAAGCAAGGCCCTGCGGTCCCCTTCCCCGCTTGTCCTGACCGTCACTGATTCTTGCTTCGTTCTGCACGGCCGTGGCCTGGGACTTGGGCTGCATCATTTTTACCTTTGCTACATCGTCTGACGGTTTTGCTCGTAGACTTTTCTAAGCTTTATTCTTATTACTATCGTTACTACTGCGTCTGGGGAGTTGCGCGTCCCCTCATGGGTGAGCTTTGCCTTCCGGAGGACCCAGGCTCCTTCCTGCGTGCTGTGCCGGTTCGGCGGCCCCGACACTGATGGGTGATTATTGTGCAGCATTCCCTCCGGGTGTCCGGGGGTCGCCTCATGTCACACACTGCAAAGCAGAGCACTTTCTCCTCGTTGCTGTAAAGAGCAGAGAGGGCCAGCGGGCTTCTCCCCCCGATGCCAGCTCGCAGGAGGGGCAGTGATACGCTTGGCCGGGCGCTCACTGGCTGCTTCCCGTGCCGTCCGCCTCGTGGCAGCGTTCAATTTTTGTGGGTCCGCTTTTGATGGTGTTTTTAGAGTTTATTTCATTCTTCGTTGGAATGTCTGAGGTGCACGCACATGGTGTGGGGCTGGAGACCGGGCCCGGTATGGTTGGTTTCCAGAAGCCTCTGCCTTTCTTAGCAAGGAGAAGCAGTGCGCCACCTTGCACAGATGCTGCTGGTGTCATTACCTTCCCCAGACCAGGCACCATCTTCAAGTGTCCTGTGCATCACAGGAAGACGCAGAGGAGACCGTGTGAGAACTGGGACGGTCCAGACCTCTATTTTTGAGAGGCAGAGAGAGAGTGAGCAGGGGAGGGTCAGAGGGAGAAGGAGACACAGAATCCGAAGCAGGCTCCAGGCTCTGAGCGGTCAGCACCGAGCCTGACACGGGGCTCGAACCCACGAACAGTGAGATCATGACCTGGGCCGAAGCCGGACGCTTAACCGACTGAGCCCCCTAGGTGCCCCGGAAATGGTCCTTGAAAGTGACCCGGTGCTGTGGCAGACGGAGCGCCCCTCGGCCGGCCAGCTTGTTCAGGGGGAGTCCAAGGTTATATAACAGCACCGCCGTGTACCAGCTGTTTGGAATGAGGGACTGATGTAAAGATAAAGTCCCTTTTACTTTTACTCTTCATTCTCCTTTATTTCCCCTTTATTTAGCAAGTTCCTGGCCCTTGCTTCATCTCGATCTTTCATTTCAGAGGAAATAAAATAAACCCTGTAATCGTATATGACCTTGGGGGGGTGGGAAGAAAAATGCTTTTGTTTTAAAGATAGAGGAGCAGAACCTATAGGCATTTCTGTCTTTATTTTATCATGACTTTCTGATTAAATAAAGGCAGCTCTGGCCTAACAGTGGGTAGCCTGGAGGTGGTTCATTTTTTTTTAATTAAAAAAAGTTTTTTTTAATGTTATATTTTTTTACTTTATTTTTTTAAAATGTTTTATTGGTTTTTGATAGAGAGACAGAGCATGAGAGGGGGAGGGGCAGAGAAAGAAAGGGACACAGAACCGGAAGCAGCTCCAGGCTCTGAGCTAGCTGTCAGCACAGAGTCCGACGCCGGGCTTGAACCCACAAATGTGAGATCTGACCTCAGCCGAAGTCGGAGGCTTAACCGACTGAGCCACCCAGGCGTCCCAATGTTACTTTTGAGAGAGACAGAGCATGAGTGGGGTACCGGCAGAGAGGGAGGGAGACTCAGAATCTGAAGTAGGCTCTGAGCTGTCAGCACAGAGCCCGATGTAGGACTCACACCCACGGACTCTGAGATCATGACCTGAACTGAAGTCAGAGGCTCAAGCCGCTGAGCCCCCGGGGCACAGCAAGGCCGCCGACAGCTGGCCCGTGCAGCCTCCTCTCTCTCCCAGCGCGGGCAGCACAGCAGGGGGCAGGCGGCTGGTGCGGGTTGCGGGGCCCTCCGGGCTGCGCGCGAGGGAGGCGCGCAGGGGCCCACGGCAAGCCACGTCTCTCGGCCGCAGGACAAGGAGCGTCTGGGCAAGCAGCTCAAGCTGCGGGCGGAGAAGGAAGAAAAGGAGAAGCTGAAGGAGGAGGCCAAGCGGGCCAAGGAGGAGGCCAAGAAGAAGAAGGAGGAGGAGAAGGAGCTGAAGGAGAAGGAGAGGCGCGAGAAGAGGGAGAAGGACGAGAAGGAGAAGGCCGAGAAGCAGAGGCGCAAGGAGGAGCGGCGCAAGGAGCGGCAGGAGGCGCTGGAGTGCGTGGGCCCCCGCCGGCGGGGGCGCGGGGGGGGGGGCGGCGGAGCGCGCACCCCAGGCCGCCCCGGCGAGCTCAGCTGGCTCGGGGCGCCCCCGCGCTGCCGGGCTGGAGCTCTGTGTCGTGTCTCCCAGGGCGAAGCTGGAGGAGAAGAGGAAAAAGGAGGAGGAGAAACGGTTGCGGGAAGAAGAGAAGGTAGGCTGCCCTCCCGGGGCTGCTGGGTTCAGCCCGCCCCACCGCCTCCGCCCCACCACCTCCTCTCGGGAAGCCGGGCGGCCCTCGCCGGGCGGCCCTCGCGGAGGGCGTGGAGACGTGCTGATGCCCCCTGGGGGGGGGGAGGGGCGGTTTGAGAGCAGACCTCAAAAGCAATGCTTTCTACTTGAAAGTGCCGGACTCCCGTTCCAGGGGCCTTCGGCACGTTCTCAGACACACACTGCTTCTCTCCGTTCCTTCGTGCTCATCTTCTCTTCCGTTGCAGCGCATTAAAGCAGAGAAGGCTGAGATCACCAGGTTCTTTCAGAAACCAAAGACCCCACAGGCCCCCAAGGTGAGCAGCCGGCTTCCTCTGGCTTGGCTTTTTGTCTTTGTCATGCTCCTCCTTTTGAAAAATGAAAGAGTATCTTCTGACCAGCTCGCTTCCCTTTCACCGAGAGGAGGTTCCCGCCTGCCTACCGGAGGGAGCTTTTATTTCTGGTAGAATCTGGAGGCTCCCTGTTTTGTTCTTCACCGTGGCCTTGAAAAGGCGGAAAGTGGCAGGTTGGCTAAAACTACTGCCAGGTGTTTGGAGACTACAGCTGTGGGGAAGGGTGTCCGGGCGACCCCGTCCTCACCCTCCAGGGCCTGGTGCTCCAGGCGGGAGGCGACATTAAGCATAAAACAACAGTATAGAGTTCGGCACAGAATCCCACTCTCTCAGCCTGGCACCTGTCACCTTCTGCCAGTGTCTTCCAGAGACCGCAGACCTCCGTCCCCCTCCCTCCACGCTGCAGGGGTAACCCGTCTCCCCCAGCGCAAGGGTTCAAGGGTGTCCGTCTAAAGCTTCCTCTGCATTTACATCCCTTCGTAAGTTTGTGTGTTTATACGCGTGATGAATCGTGAGTCTGTGCCGTCCTTACGTTGTTTTCGGAGCCGTATCTTGGATTCTTGCTGCGCTCGTGCGCTGGGGTCCTCTGCGTTCTTCCTGTTGCTGCTTCGCCTTTCGTGGTGTGGGTGGCGTCTCGGCTTACGTGTCCGTTGCCCTGTCGATGCCCCATCGGGGACCCACGGAGTGTCCCTAACACTCCTCTGCACGTGTGCCTTCCTGTACGACAGCCCCCTGGACGCGGGCCAGATGCTCTGTCCACGGAAATGCACTCGGGCTGAGTCCTGTTAATTCCGTCCAGGCGGCCTCCCAGCAGGAAGTGCTGGTGTCCATGCTTCGCAGGGTGGGGACAGGTGCTCGTCCCTGCCTGCCGCCAGCACCGATGTGAGGGGTTTTTAACTCCACCAGTGGGCACCACCAATGGGTAAAAAGAAATTGATGTCCTTTTTCACTTTACATTTTTTCTTTATTCCAGTTAGACCTCATTTACCGTCTCTTTACCATTTTTGTTCTTCTGTGACTCGCCAATTTCTATTTTTTACCCATTTTTCTGCGAGGTTGGCTTTTCCTCTGACCTCTAGGAGCTGCTTACATAGCCAGGACTTTCATTCTTGGTGACACACACGACTGACACCGCCTCTCAGTCTGCTCCTGCCGTTTAACCTGCTCCTGCGTCCTCTGTCGTGCACAAGTTCTTTGTTTCGGTGTCACCGTTTTACGTTTTCTGTCGCAGTTCGTATGCGGTTGCAGAGCCTTGTGTTCCCTGTGGCCTTAGACAGGAGCATTTTCTTTCCCAGTTTGTTTTGGTTTTGGTGTTCTTGGGGCCCCGTGGCACACGCTGCTGCTGCTGCGGGGGCTCTAAGAAGGGACAGCAAGGCCACCAGAATTTGCAGTGGATGATTCTTCGGACACGGACACTGACCTGCCGGGTCCCCAGCAGCCCTCAGTGTGGGGATGGGCTCCAGGCCGTAAGCCAGGTTATGGTGCAGCTCTGGGTAAAGTCACTCTCCCGGGCCTCAGTTTCCTCACCTGGGATTTCTGCTCTCATTGAACTTATTATTTTCACCTATTTTTTATTTTGAGGAAGAGAGTGTATGCTTGTATGAGCAGGAGGAGGTGCAGAGAGAGAGGGAGAGAGAATCCCAGGCAGGCTCTGTAGATTTTTTTATTGTTTGTTTATTTTTGAGAGAGAAACAGAGTGTGAGCAGGGGAGGGGCAGCTCTAGAGAGAGGGAGAGACGGAATCTGAAACAGGCTCTGGGCTCTGAGCTGTCAGCACAGAGCCTGACATGGGGCTCGAACTCTGGAATGGTGAGATCATGACCTGAGCCAAAGTTGGACGCTTAACTGACTGAGCCCCCCCCAGATGCCCCTTACCGCTACTTTTGAAAGACCCATGTTTATTGAGGTGTTTATAGTAAAGTTTGCCCGTTCGGTGAGATTGACAATGTGTGGGACTCCATAGCACCCTTGTAATCCAAATCTAGAGTGTTTCTCTCACCCCACGTGGTTCCCTTAGAGTGCACAGCCCCCCCCACCCAGCCCCTGGAACCTGCTGATGTGACCTCTGACCCTGTAGTTTTGCCTTTTCCAGAAACCCGCGTAGATGACGTAGTGTCTAGCCTTTTGTGTGTGTCCGCGGACCTGCGCTGGATGGATCTGAACAGCGGCGTGCTGTGCGTCCCGCGGCCCGGCCAGCACACAGCAGTGCCATCACGCCCTCTTCTCCGTTTCAGACCCTGGCCGGCTCTTGCGGGAAGTTTGCCCCTTTTGAAATTAAAGAGCACATGGTTCTCGCCCCTCGGTTTCGGACTGCCTTCGACCAAGACCTCTGTGACCAGCTGGACCAGCTCCTTCAGCAGCAGAGCGGCCAGTTCTCCTTCCTGAAAGATCTGAAAGGCCGGCAGCCCCTCAGCTCCGGACCCACCGTGGTTTCAAACCGCAACACGGACATCTGTAACAGGTTAGTTGTAGGGAGTCAGCTGCCTTTTGGTGAAGTCCGAGCGCAGCCGGAGAGTCCCAGAAGGGGCTCGGGTCGAGCCCTGGGTTCCGGCCTGCAGCCGGCGTGGCTTTGGGCCACTTGTCTCTCTTCTGGAGTCCCACGAGCTTCTGGCGTCCTGTGTGCGGTGGCCTTGCAGGCAGCTGCCGCTGTGGAGGGCACATTCCCATCCTGTCCCCGGCTCTCCGGACAGGGGTCGTGCGTCCGCACTGGCCTCCCTGGGCGGAGGTGTCCCTGCTCTTGTTTATCTGCTTTGTCTCCACAACCCCACTTGTGTGGGTGCTGCGGGCCAGCGGTCTCGTTTCTCCCTCCTGGGCCTCGTGTCCCTGGAATAAATGTTCCTCAGCTTTCTCGGGAGCAGGTGGTTCCCCGTCTCTGTACTGCGTGCGGCCTGTGTCCTCGGGGAGCCTGGGTGGCAGCGGGCGCTGCCTGGGGGAGGCACGTTACCGAGTTTGGTGGCCCCGTCAGCGATGTGGTGATCGTGGAGAGCGGCGAGGCCGACGGCGTGCCCGAGAGGAGGAGGTTCGGCAGGATGAAGCTCCTGCAGTTCTGCGAGAACCACCGGCCGGCCTACTGGGGGACGTGGAACAAGACGACGGCCATCGTCCGCCCGCGGGACCCCTGGGCGCAGGACAGGGTGAGCCGTGTGGCCGGGCGGAGGGTGCCGGCACGCCGGGCTGCGTTTCCATCTCGTCTTGCCCCTTCTGTGCTCCTGGATTCCGTGCGGACTGTAGCCTTTCTGCCCGGCCAGCCCTGAAAGACGGCCGCGCCTGAGGCTCTGTGTCTTTGGTTTCTCAGAAGCTCCTGGACTACGAGGTGGACAGTGACGAGGAGTGGGAAGAGGAGGAGCCGGGAGAGTCCCTGTCCCACAGTGAGGGGGTGAGCGCCCGCCTGCACCGGGTCCGGGTCACCCAGAGGCAGGCCCCGGGCCCGTCCGCTCACAGCCGGGCCTTGTTGGGCCCGTGGTGCTGTCGGAAGATTTCAAGCAGCGTCAAACGTCCAGATTTCCAGCGAGTCTTAGAAAACCTTATCTGGCGACGCCAGCCCACCTGGCACTGGAGCCAAGCAGTGTCCCCCCGCTGTTAGCTGGGGCCCCCTCGCTCCCTATGTGGTACCTGATTGACCCCTGTCACCTACTGGGGTCAGGCCACCAAGTTTCTCCTGGTCCTTGTGTCCAGAAGAGTCTCCATTAGACGTTCGCAGAGTCACAGTCTAAGTAGGTATTCTGTTGCTTGTGTTATGGACATCCTTTTTTGTTCTTCTTGAGGATGATGATGACGAAGTGGGAGAAGATGAAGATGAGGATGATGGCTTTTTCGTGCCCCATGGGTACCTATCTGAGGACGAGGGAGTCACCGAGGTGAGGGAGTCAGCAGGGAGGGGACTGTTCCTGAGAGCACCTGGCCAGGCCCCAGCTCGCTGGCTGCTAGCCTGGGGGCTGTGAGGCCGGTGCCATGTGGGTCGGCACTCACTAAACGACTTTGGTTCTTTTTACGTTTTCTCAGCTGAGGTATGAATTTACAAGAAAACATACAGATCTGCAGCAGTGAGTGCCGTGAGCTTTAACAGTTGGCATTTGTAAATCCGTCCCCCAAAATGAAATCTAGGACTTTTCCATCTTTCCAGAAGGGGCCCCGTGCCCCTTGGAGTTAACCCCCAACCCCCACCGCCAACTCCCTAGACCCTGCCAGATAGTGGAGCATTATGGCCTGCCTGGGTGCCGTGTTTGGGCCGTGGAGAGACAGAAAAGTTCTGGCCATGCCGGGCCGGGGGTTGGGGACGGGGGACGCTTTTGCCTCTCCAAGTCAGACTGGAGGGGTAGATGCGTCTCATCCTTTTCCGACCAGCAGGGTAGGCGTGTCTGAGTGCCCACGGGCTCACCAGTGTTGGAGAGCGGGGCTGGGCCTGGCGTGGAAGGGGACGGGGCCGGCCTTTGAGCTGGGCGTGGGGTTTGGGGTTGGTGGTCTGACCGCCCTGGCAGGACATACTCCCCAGAAAACCCAGACCGGCCCTGAGAGGCTTGCTGGTGACGTTAGAAAACTGCCTGAGGCTTTGGCCAGTCGTGACCGGAGAGGGTGCTTCCAGACGGCAGACGGCACGAGAACCCGTCCCCGTGGTGTGAGGACGGGGGTGCGGCGGCCCTGCCTGCCCCAGCACGCGCTCCCCTCTCACTGTTTCGGAGGCGGGCGGAGAGGGCGCAGGCCCCCGGGGACCCCGAGTAAGCTTTGTTCTCCAACCCGCAAGGAGTGTGCCGACCCAGAGAACCACAAGGTCCGCCAGAAACTGAAGGCCAAAGAGTGGGACGAGTTCCTGGCCAAGGGGAAGCGGTTCCGCGTGCTCCAGCCCGTGAAGATCGGCTGCGTCTGGGCGGCCGACAGGGACCGCGGCGCCGACCTGAAGGTGCTGCGGCAGTTCGCGGCCTGCCTGCTGGAGCCCGCCCCGGCCGAGGAGGAGCACACGCCCAAGGCCTCCAGACGGGAGAAGAGAGACCAGCAGAGTGAGTGCCAGCGCCGGGCGGGGACGGGAGGGCGCGGGCCCACGAGACTCTCTTTCTTTCTTTCTTTTTTAATGTTTTATTTATTTATTTTTGAAAGAGAGTGTGAGCAGGGGAGGGTCAGAGAGAGGGGGAGACACAGAATCTGAAGCAGGCTCCAGGCTCTGAGCTGTCACCACAGAGCCCGACGCGGGGCTCAAACCCACGAACCGTGAGATCATGACCTGAGCTGAAGCCGGACGCTCAACCAACTGAGCCGCCCAAGACTTTCTGAGGTGTTTGGATTAAAACGTAGAAGGTCTTTCAGACCACAGAGAACAGGAGCCAGTGCGCAGCCACACAGGGCAGCCCTTCAGGTAGCACGCCCTGCTTTCCCAGGGCGCCCGGCCGGGCCACGCACGCCCCGCCGCCACGTGTCTTCGCTCCGCTCTGCACAGCCAGGGGAGGCCCCGTGACTCAGAGCAGAGCGCGGTGGCCACAGCAGAGGACAGACAGGCACGGAGCGTGAGGCCCGATGGTTCAGCCAGGGAAACCCTGCCTCGAGAGGCTGGCCTGCACGAGTTCTCCGCAGCTAGTTCCCGGGTCTTACACCTGCCCTTGGAAGGCCACCCGGGCCACAGTCAGTGAAGCATGGGATTTGGTCTCCTCAGGTCTTGATCTCAGGGTCATGAGTTCAAGCCCTGCATTGGGGTCCACACTGGGCGTGGAGCCTGCTTTTAAAAAAAAAAGTTTGTTTTGTTTTTAACTAAAAAATGAAAGGGCCGTCTGGAAGCTGACCGTGTGTCTCGACCTTGGTGACGGATCCGGGGGCCGCGTGCCATGTGTGTTCTCTCCCCCGTGTCCCCCCCGCCAGTCCTGGCCCAGCTGCTCCCGCTGCTGCACGGGAACTCGAACGGAAGCAAGGTGATCATCCGGGAGTTCCAGGAGCGCTGCCGCCGGGGGCTGCTCGGCAGGGACGCGGGCCGCCCCGGCTCTCCCCGCCCGCAGGCCCCCACCGGCAGCGAGGACGCCGCCGTCCCCTCCAAGGCCCGGCTCAAGCGGATCATCTCCGAGAACTCGGTGTACGAGAAGAGGCCTGACTCCCGGATGTGCTGGTACGTCCACCCGCAGGTGCTGAAGACCTTCCACCAGGAGCACCTGCCCGTGCCGTGCCGCTGGAGCTACGTCACCGCGGTGCCCGCGGCCCCCGGGGAGGACGGCGGCGGCCCCCCGGCCGCGGGGCCCGGCCAGGCGCCGCCCGTGTCGCTCAAGAGGAAGTCGGCGGGCAGCATGTGCATCACCCAGTTCATGAAGAAGCGCAGGCACGACGGGCAGGTGAGGGCGGGGCGGGGGGCTCCTCGCTTGCGGCAGAGGTGGTCAGAAAGCGTGGTGATTTCCCGCGCGCCACGCTGTCCGCCCAGCACCAGAGCCGTGCGTTTGCCACAGTCGACAGCCTTGTCACCCAGAGTCCCCGGGTGACGTTAGGGGCCCTTCCCGGTGCCGTGTGTTCTCCGGGTGTGACGGACGTGCGAGGGCACGTGGGCAGCACCGCCGTCCGTCCAGAGCAGAGTCTCAGGCCTCAGCGCGCCCTGTGCTCCGTCTGCTCACCCCCCACTCCTGGTGACCACGCATCTGCTTACTGTCCCGTCGTCTGGTCTTTCCCGGGGCACAGGCGTGGGTGCGCGCGGCGTGTGGCCTTTCCAGATGGGCTCCCCTTGGAATCTCTCTGTACCTCCGGTTCTTCCTTGTCCCTTCGTGGCCGCACAGCCCGTTGCCCCCTAGCACCCAACAGCGTTCCGGGCAGCGGCTTTTTAGTTTAGTGTTGTGATTTGTTTTGTTTTTAATTTTTTTAAATTTATTTTGAGAAAGAGCGAGCATGAGTGGGGAAGGGGCGCTGGGAGAGGGGGAGAGAGGCAGTCCCCAGCAGCCCCCCACTATCAGCAGGCGCGTCAGGCTGGATCGCACCCGTGAACCGTTACTGTGACCTGAGCCGAAATCAAGGGTTGGATGCTCGACCAGCTGCGCCACCCAGGCGCCCCCACTTTTTAGTCTTTTAAATCTCGTTTTGCTTTTACGTTTACTTAACGTGGTTACTGAGCGTCAGGGACCCTGCTGGACCTTGTGCGCAGTGATGCGCCGTACCCACCAGGTGGGAGGCGCGGGTGGGAATTTGTCACAGGAAGAGCGGCCTAATGACAGGCAGCTCAGGAGCAGGTTCCCAGAGCAGCGTGGGGCGGCCTGGGGGGCCTCCGCTTGCCCAGAGGGGCCGGTGCCCCAGTGGCAGCCTTCGCTGAGGGAGATGTGTCTGTTCTTTCCTTCCTGGAACCTGAGCAGAATGAGTTCCTCTTCTTTCTCGCATCTCAGTCTCACTGGAGCCGAGCTTTGGGTCCTCATTTGAGGCACGCGACTCCCGGAGGTACAGGTTTTGAGAGACTAGATTTTATGAGGACGGGGAGAGGGAGAGGTCATAAAAGGTGGGTCTCCTGCTCCGTCCAGTGTCCTCTGCGGGGGAGGTGTGGCTTGGGGTCGGTGCCAAAGGCTGGATGGTGACGCCCACTCACGCCCCTTTCCTGCCCGCTGCTTCTGACGTTAGTCACCATTCGGCTTAGAAAATAAAGTGGCAGAACGGGGGCAGGAGGGGTGCTCCCGGCGTGGGGACGGTCCACCTCCCTGCCGGCAGCCACAAGTGAGCCTTTGATATGTTGGCGTTTGCTTGTTTATTTTAAGAGAGAGCGAGAAGGTCCCAAGTAGGCTCTGCACCGTCCATGCAGAGCCCAACGTGGGGCTTGATCTCATGAACTGTGCCATCGTGACCTGAGCCAAAGCTGGACGCTTAGCTGACTGAGCCCCCCGGGCGCCCCAGGCCTTTGCTACGTCATAAACCTTCCTTCTTAAACCGTCCATTGTTACCCGTCCTCAGGGGAGGGCTGCGTGCGGGGCTCCGCCTGGCCTGTGGACACGGCTTATACCGCGGGGAGCCTGCGGCGTTAGGAGTCGGAGCCTCAGACCCACAAATAACTTCCTTCCCTGGGCCTCAGCCGAAATGAGGGGCGTCATTAGGTCTGTTACGTGTTCAGGCTGCGCTTGAGCAGCAGAACCTTTGCGTGGTCCACACTCGTCACCCAGACAGGCCTGGGAGGAGCCCCAGCGTGACCGGCTCCGGCTGAAGCCAGCAGTGGGAACCCGGCCTGAAAACGGCTGGCCTGGAAAACAGCCTGGTTTGTCCCCTTCCCTGAGCAGCATCTGCAGGCCTCTGCCCCCTGGCCTCCCTCTGGGCCCCGCTGTGTCCCTCTCACTGGGGTGGAGACAGAGCCTCGGACGTCCTCCACTGTGCCCTGACCGGGCTTGCGTGTTTCCTTCCACGGGTACCGCACGAGGCACTGTACATGATGCTTCGTCATCTCGCGGAGACACCGGGAAAGGAAAATGCTCCCCGTTAAACGAGGGTGACCCCCCCCCCCCCGGTGGCCGTGGATGCACGAGAAAGTGTGTGCGGGGGGTTTCGTCTGGTGGCGCACACGTGAGCAGCAGCCCTACGCTTCCGTTGCCCGTTCACAGGGGAGTCTTGTGGAGGCGCAGCGGGGTGGGGGGCTCACCCGCAGGCCACACGGCCACGGCCCCGCGCGGGGCTCACCCGCTGTACCTGTGAGTCCAAAACCGTTCTGGCTGAAGCCCCGCGCAGAGCAGGCCAGATCCTTGGGGTTCCGGGCTTGCTGGACCCAGTGATTCTGACTCAGCAGGTCTGAGTTTTACAAGCCCCTCAGGAAATGCCACGTGATGGGCCCAGACCACGGTGTGAGCCTCGTGGGGTGAGACGCCGGAGCGCCTGGCTCTGCCACGATCTGGGAGTGCTTCTGTGGGCAGTGAGCTGTGCCCCTGCTCTGCAGAGCGGGACACGCTGCTCCACGGTCCCCTTGAGCCGGGCCAGCGGTGACGGGGCCCCAGTGTCACAGGATCAATCCAGGAGGGTTTGACTCGGCAGCGAGAGGGACGGAGCTCCCGTGTGACAGGCTCCCCGGGTCCCACCCCCTCCTTCCTTATCGTGTGGCCTTTGCCTTCGTGGCCCCACAACAGCTGTCACACTCCAGCCAGCAGGACCGAGGTGGCAGGGACTCCGTTAGCTGGAAGGGGACGCCCTGGCCAGCACCCTCAACAAGATTCCGGTTCTGCTTGGGGTGGAGGTGGGAGCTTTGGGGCAAGCACTGAGCAGGGCCCCCACCCTGCGGCACCCACATAAAGTGGGAGACACAGGAACACTTCTAGAAGGTAGGACTGGAGGCGTGGGAGCACTCAGGGGGCTCCGCTTGTGTTTCGGTGAAGTGGCTGGTGCTCCTGCAGCCGGTGCTCTGCGGCTGCGAGCGGGTGGGCTCTGGAATGGCAGGAAGCTAACGCTGTTGGAGTCAGAGCAGTTCTCAGACCCGCTGCTCACTGGGTGCCCTGGTCGCTGTGGGCGGCGCCAGTTCTGGGGTTTCGTGCGGCCCTAGGCTGACTCGAGCTTTGAGCCTCGGTTTTATTTTCAAACGGGGAGAGGCCCTGCGTTCCTCCAGTCAGAAGTCTGTGCTCAGAATGACCGGAACAGGGGCGCCGCTCTTCCCGGCCGCCGAGCGCACAGGGGACTCGCTGTGGGGGCCTGGCCCGTCCCAGAGCGCCGCGCCCGCTGACTTGTCCGGAAACCGGGGTAGCTGGAGAAAGCCCCTCTGCGGGTCCCGTGAGCGGGGACAGTCGGTGGCTCCTCCTGCTTGGCCGGCCCGGCCGAGAACCTCCTGATGAGAGCCGGGCCGTTGCTCTTCTCAGCGAAGTCTTTTGACACGGGTACTTGGAAGCCCCCCTTGTGGCCTGCTAGCAGCAGCGCGGCTCGCTCTGGGGGCCGTTGTGTCTGTGGGGCTGTCCTGCTGGGCCCTGGGCCCAGTCCGCACACCCCGCGTGCCCTCATGCTGTCACCCCAGTTCCAGGCAGAGGCAGATTTCTGTAGCACGGGGATTCCAAGAGGTCTCTGCGAAGTAGGCGTTCTGTTGAAATAAGCCTACCTCTGCCTCTGCTGCCGCTTTGTTCATTTCCAAAGACGCCTGTGTGGACGGTGGGTGTTTAAAATCAATCCTCCTTCCCACGCTTTCTGTTCTCTGGTGAAAGCCAGTGACAGCGGCTCCGGAATGTCGGTAGAAATGCTCTCGGTGGAGGCGCGGCCAGACCCCTGCCCACAGTTGCTCAGACGGTATCGTCCCTGGCAGAAGAGGTCTAAGCAGGAGTGAACCGGAAGTCCAGATTTCTAAGTCAGAAACAGTTCACACATGATGCCAGTGGTAGTTTCCGCCGCTGCTGCTGAAGGCCTGTGTGCCCCTGTCTGTCCAGGTCGGAGCCGGGGACCTGGACGGCTTCCAGGCGGACACGGAGGAGGAGGAGGAGGAGGACGGCGACTGTGTGACCCTGGACCTCTCCGACATCGGGGGTGAGAAGGGCCCCGGCCCCCTTTTCGTCAGCCCCGCAGGACGGGAGGGACGTGCCCTCTCGCTCCCACACACCTCTTGCCTTTGAACAGTGAGGCGGGGTGACAAGACCCCGAGAGGCCCCGGGCGGGCTGGGGTGGGTGTGGGCGGTGGGCTCCGGTGCGGGCCCCGGAGGGTCGGGCTTGTCTGGACGCTGCCGTGGGCACATCAGGACTGGACTGCGGTGGCCGTAGCAGGAGTAGGTGCAGTAATGGGCTGGCAGGTGGGTGCTGACCGAGTCGCGGCACTGTTCCAGAAGCTTCCAAGTGTATCTGCAGTGCTGCCCCTGTGGTGCTGACCTATGGGCTGAGTGCCGTGAGGCAGAGCGGTGGAGTCCTGGGGTGGTCTCGGCCGTAGACGGGGCTCAGAGGAGAGGTGGGAGCCGAGTGGACTTCTTGGAGGGAGGGTGCGGGGGGCACCAGAAGTACAAGGGCTCAGTCGCTCACCGCAGGGCCCGCGTGGCCGGCGAGGGAGGCGGAGTTTGACCCCTGCTGAGCGAGCTGAGGAGGGGCAAGGTGTGAGGGCAGTGAGTCCAGCTGTCTTGGGGGGGTTGCAGGGACCCTCCACCCAGTCTTGGGGTGCAGCCGGCTCCAGCCTCCTCCCTCTTGCCTTGCAGAGGCCCAGGCCCCATGTGGAACCACTTCCGGAGCCGGGGGGTCCGTGGATGGCAGCGAGCGCCCCCTGCCCGCCAGCTCGCTCGGCCCCTGCTGAGCGCCCCGCTGGCCCGGCGCGCGTGGGATGGTTAGGGACTCACAGACGCCTCTCGGATACTTGAAAATCCTGCGAGTCTGTGGGAAGAGCACTTTGTCCTGCCTCACAGGCCTCCCGAGGTCTGGAAAGTTTTATATAGGATGCGTGATGTGTTCCTTTTGATATTTGTAAAGATGTTCCCCCCAAAAGCTGCATATTAATCTGCCCTTTAATAAAGCATTATCGCGACGTGAGGCCCCGTCCAGGGAGAGCTCGGGCGCGCCCTGCGGGCCCCGCGCAGGCACTGGGATGAAATGCTTGTACATGAGCCGGAGCCGCCGCGGCTCCTGGACCCGGCGTGGGTGTGTATAAACTTGATGTCCAGCCCTGACCTGGCGCGTCTGTCGTTTTTCCAAACACTGCATTTCTTGCGGGGGGGGGGGGGTGCTCCCCTACCCCTCGTGTGCCTGTCCGGTGTAGAAGGGCCCCCGCCTTGCACGAGCACCGCACCAGCGTTGTGAAGTCCTCGCCCCTGTGCTGACCCAGTGAAGGCGAAGGCTTCTCAGAAGGTGCGCACACCAGCCGGTCCCCCCTGCCCATCCAGCCGCGGGGGCTGCAGCTGCTTCCGGGTCGGCAGTGGGGTCGGGCCACACCTCCGGAACAGCGTGCAGGTGGCTGTGGGCCCCTGAGCCCCGGTCCCCGAGGCCCTGAAGAAGCAGGGTTGGGGCTCCCCAAAGCCGTCAGAGTACCTCAGAGACCGGCGGGGGCTGAGATGTGAGCAGAGTTCGCCGGCCCCAGTCAGCCTGGACTCCCGGCCCCTCTGTCCGTGGCCTCTGCTCCTGCTGCCCCAACGGGAGACGAGGCAGCTGCCGTGTCCGCCTTCTCCGGGACTGGATTCAGCCGAGACGGGGTGACCCCACCCCACCCACGGGGCACGCAAAGGCAAGGGCCCCATTCCTCCTGCCCATTTGGGTGCGGCTGACCAACAGTGCAGGTGCAGGGTGAGGGCCCCCGGCCAGCCTGCCCGACGGAGGCGGGGTGCAGCCAAGTCTGAGCACAGGTGTGTGCGCTCCGCCTGTGGGGGGACTGCCTCGGCCACTCAGGTGCCCTGAAACCCGTTTTAAGTGGCCCCGACAGCCTGAAGTGCGCTCCAAGCAGCAGTGGGGCAGGGAGGGGACACAGGGCAGGCCCAGGTGACCCTGTGTGCGAGCAGAGCAGCTGGTGGCCCAGTGGGGAGCAAAGGCATTGGGGGGCTGTCTGCTGGCTGGGGTCTCTGGGGAGCCTTTGGTTTTGAAATTACATTTGGGCCCTCAAAGCTTTGAGTCTGTCCATCACCCGGCTGCCCGTGGCCTCTGCAGGGGCTGGAGCAGGGCCAGCCTGGGAGAAGGGGGTGTGGCGCAGGGGCCGCTGTGGGCATCTCACCTCGGGGCGCGGCAGGGGCCGTGCTCCCTGTTTGCTCAGTTCCCGTGGCTGCCGTAGCAGATCGCTGCCAGTTTGGCTTAAAACCCAACGTGTGTTCACAGTTCTGGGAAGTGAGAAATCTGGTGGGGACCTCAGGTCAAAACCGGGGTGTGGGTGGGACCCGTGCCTCCTGGGGGTCCTGAAGGGGGCGCCGTCCCCCTGCCGCCCCCTGTTGACTCGTGGCCCCTCCATCGACACCTGCAGCCTGGCATCTCCCGTCTCTTGCCTCCTCCCACGTGAGGGGCCCTGTGGTGCCGCTGGACCCACTCGGATAACCAAGACACTCTCCCCATCTGGGGACGTCAGTCACATGCACAGCGCCTCTTTATGCATAAAGTGACAATCATAGGCTCTGAGGTTGAGGGCGGGCCATCCGTGGGGACCTCCTGCCCAGCACAGTGGGACCACAGTAAAAGGGCACCTTCAAGAGACCCTGTCCCCTGACGCCGGGTCCCTGGGAGGCCCCGCCCCCAGCGGGTGTCCAACCACTGGTCCCACCCCACTGGGAGCCACACTC